>SNQJ01S0022097.1:42805-85901 GCA_010110895.2 Picea sitchensis | reverse complement strand
ATATCAAAATGAGATCCATCAAGTACATAGTTTGGGGTCTCCTAACCCTAGAAGGTCATATAAATTTATACAAGTACAAAATTGTGCTATGAGCATGTAATATGTCTAGGCCAAAGGCTGGTGCACCCTATCATAGAAAACTACAACATTTTCCAAATGTTAGAACAATCGGACCCATGACCTAACTACTCCTATGACATGCTACTGCATGCCTACAGGGAGGTCATCAATGGTCTCCATAGGCACATTTCACATGAGGGAATCAAATTTATATCCCAAACTATGAAAAGTCCTCGCTGTGTCATCTCTCAGTCCTACCTCCTCTCTACCTTTCCGGCTATGCCGCGGGACATTAGTCGGTCTCACAGGTGATCTATCTACATAAAAGTAAGGTACTTGTTAGTATTTTGGATCTCACAAAAAAAATTAAATGGTTATATATTTAAAAAAATTAAATAACACAAAAAATAAAATGTTACCTATGTCCTGTAGCTCATCTCCAATAGGGATGGTGACATCCAGATTGTTGGTGAATTCGATACCCACATAGGGGTAGTCCCTGATGAAGGGAGTTTGTCGCTCCCACTAACCAAAGAAGTCATCATCGAAGGAGTTGGAAAATTTTCCACCTCCTAAGTGAGATATGATCTCGATCCAACGGACCATGGATGGCCATGTTTGTAAGTGTCCTCATATCTGTGTTCATGGGATAATCATGGGCACCCGCTCGAAGAAGAAAGTACATAAGAGGCTTCCGAAGAAGAAGTTATTTTCCTTCCTAAGATTACATTCTGTCAATTGTGTTGTCATATTGTTCAACATTGTGGTACTCCAGTCATACAAAGTAGGGCGTAGGAATTCAACCTCGTAATGCATTTGTACCCATGATGCCAAGTGTAAAGGGTTGGAGTCCATGATCCAAACCAAGGTGTATAGAATGACTCAGAGACTCAAGTTGGTTATTTTTTTGATTGGCACTTGCAAGACACTCTTCTTGGTGTCGGTAATGTAGTACTCATTGATAAAATTGTTGATACTCCAGTCTCCTCCCCGATATTGGAAGTTTGGTACTTCCCCTCTCCTCTAGAATATCTTAATGAATTAAATGTCTTCGACCATAATGGTCAAATACTGTCTAGCGATCATGAATGCCTCAACATCCAGGTTCGAGTAGTCAATTGGGAGATTTAGTAATCTCCTTTGTGCTCTCATGCCACCAACTTGGAAAAATTTTCATATGCCCCAATCACGTAGAGATTTCTTAGCCTCATTGTTATCAAACATGGCTTGATCCACCTCCTCATGTTTGCATTCTCTCTAGAGAATGGACATCCTATCATTTTCCAAAAATATTTTGAGTTAGTTTTTTATTTTTCAATTTCCTTTTTGTGCATCTCTGCCTTTCCTTTAGAGAAGTTGCGGATATATGTGACTTGTGTTTCCACCAACTGTAGACATCCGTGAGTTTCCTTAAGGAAGCCTGCAAATGCATAGGTTCAATTTTTTTAAAGTGACTTTAAGCTTGATTTTTGGAAAAAATTGACAAAATGAAGAATTGAAATGCAAGACAAAGATAGAATACTTACTTGTTGTGGGTGGAAAGTGGTGGAGTTGCTCCAAGCTCTACGTTTTCACAACTTTTCTCTCCAAGGGCTTTGGTCACTTTGGTAATTATTTGGGTGAAATGGTAAAAATAGAATGGTAATTGAGTAATTATACCAAATTTTATTAAAATTTTGAAAACCCACTTCCTAAAGTTTCCTGATTTTCTCCAAATTTTCAACTAATGATCGAATTTTGTAGCTGTTGGCACAGGGGAAGACCCAGGGTTCAACGCTATAACAACGCACCAACAAATCCCTAACTACCGACCATTTCGGGAACACCTGCGAAGCAGATGAAATCTCACCCGAGGTAGAGGCAGGGGTAGTTGCAGGACTCAAGTGTCTGCAACCTTAGCTGGGACACGGATCTATGATTGTACTATTTAATAAATAACTTAGCACAGTGAGTTCCTCAATATATAGTCAATAACCACTTCTCTTATAAGACAGAGCTTCGCAACATTCACACTAATATACAATATTCAAGCACTTAGCATATACAAATCGATCAGAATGAGCATATCAAGCACTAAGCATGAATATCTAGATCAGATCTAACAATCTCACATATAATAAGCACCAAGCATGAATAGATCTATCTAAACATATCAAAGCACTTAGCATATAATATATGAACACATCAAGACAAAGAACAAAGCACATAAAACAATGTTTACGTGGTTCACCCCGACCCTGGGGCTACATCCACCAACTCTTATTCTTTATTGTCTCCAGTTAATCGGTTACAAGCACAAAGCCTTCAAAAACCCTTACTCTGCACAGGACAAAAGATTTGCATAGCTTGCTAGATCCTTCTTCCTTGCACTACAACACAAAGCCTTCTACAGTCTCTCCTAGGGACTTGCACTCAACTCTGCAAGTCTTACACCGAATGCACAAAGCCTTGATCACACAGATTCAACCCTTGGCACTTAGCCTACATCACATAGATGCCGATTTCACTACTTTTTCTCTATATGTCCTAGACATCTATATATACATACAAAATGGGCCTAAACATGGGTAAACCATGGGTCGACATTCCATTCCCGTTACATATTCCCAAAAACCCAAAAAGGGGCCCAAAAGGGGGCCGAGATCTTGTGATCTCCGCTTTGACTTGCACTCCTTTTTCGATAGGCTGTTGAAGTTCCAAAATAGTTCAACATGACCAAGAAATTCCCAAAACTTGGTCAAGGGCCAACATGCCCCCAACACTCACCTGTGACTCGTCCCGAGTCACTCTGGTTTGAGCAATTATTCCTCTAACACCTCGAGCTTGGCTCGAGTTGCTTCGACTTGCTGCTTTGTTGTGGCCTCTTGTTCGATGAACTCATGGATCACTGTGTCGTTCACTGGCCCTTCTAGGCATTGTTCTAATGTGAGGATGACCTGTTCTAGCTCTGCTCCTTGGCTCTCGACCTCTGTAAACAATAGACATGCCTTGTCTTTCACAGGTTGAAGTCGTTTAGTGATTTCCATCACTTTGATTTGAAGCATATGGATCTTCTGCTGAGTTTTACATTGTTCGTGAGATCTCTTCATCCATTCTACAGCTGACAGGGCCTTCAACTGCGCCTGTAGTGTATCTGCGTGCTGCTTCACTTCTTGGAGCTGCGACTCTAATGCCTGTAACTCAGGATTCTCAGTGAGGTTTTCATATGTTTGAGTGATCCAGTTACTCTGCTACTTTCACTCCAAGGAAAGATATTTTAATCTTTCAACTGCACTGTGGGCAGTGGCTTCCTTTTGGTCTCATACATATTGAGGGGTCTCGGGCATAGTGTGGAGCTCCAAGTCTGCTATGCGCTACTAGATTACGTCTTCGAGTTGTGCCACTTGCTGTGGAACTCATTCTTTGGCCTTTACTTCAATGACTGTCACATAGCGAAGAGCTCTGTGAACCATTTCCTTGACTTTGAGTTGCTCTGTGAGCAACTATTCCTTTTATTTATGCAGCTGGGATTTTTCTTCATCGAACCTCTCTTGCAGAGTAAGCTTCTAGCATTTGAGAGTACTGTTCTGCTCTAGAAGGTCTTCCTCTGCTTGCACCAAAGACTGGGTGGCTTGCATTGTCTCTTCCTGTGCTCGTCGAAGGTGAGCTTTGACTATATCAACGATTCGGTGGAGTTGAGCTGGATCATCTCCTATTTTTGGTGTTACTGCTGATAGAGGCGCAGTATAAACTGCGCGCCTGGACTGTAGTGCCTGCTACACTTATTGAAGTTTTACCTTGATCCAACCAAAAACCTCCTTCTTCTTAGCTTCTTTCTTCTCTGTTATCTCTAGTGAAGCATCGTTCAGTGCTGTGACGATGAAGTAGAAGTCGTTTGAGGTGAGGGTGGTCTCAAACTTAGTCCTGGTTGCATTCAATTTCTTCCTTGAGGAAGGTTTTGGAGGGGAAACCTTCCTTTTCTTCGAGGGGTCCTCCTTGTTTCTAGGTGGTGTAACCTCACCTTTCTTCTATTCCACTTCTGTGTCATCACCTCCTTTCTAAGGTGAGATAGAAGCAGTCCTCACTGAGGTACTTCTTACATCTTGAGTTTCTTCATTCTTCTTGGACTTTCTCGGTCCAGGTGTATCGTGCACTTCTTATAAACTGTCAATTTCAGATAGCTCCGCAGGGTCTGCTGGGATGAGGAGGTCTGTCGACCATTCCTTGGTGATTTCCTATAAATCCTCCTCCGTCAACTTGTAGTATGACTGCAGCTGTTTTTTATGCTCATCAGCACGTGCTATGATATATATGAAATGGCGGTTCGTGCTTAATTTCATCAAGGGTCTAAACCTGCGGAGTGTGTTCGGGGTTATATAAGGCTTGGAATGGATAACGGTCTTCAGCTGGGTGTAATAAGTGTGGAAGATGACATTTGATTTCCACTTCTTGTTCATGTCGCTGGAGTACCACAACGTACTAAACTTCACATCCAGTGGTTCAATGGGCTCAATGTCTGAGAAGGTCGCACCTTCTGGCATCTCCCATGCGATGGACGTGATTAAGATGAGAAGCCAACTGAAGTGGAACTCATATCCTTGGTCTTGCGCTTCCCTGCAGTCTAGTTCTAACTGGTTCACCAAGTACTTCACCCAATTCATGTGTAGGCCCTCTGCGCACTTCCCTACAAGGTCGACTACAAATCCAGTTACTTGGGTCAGTCAGTTCTTGCGAACTAGCTTGCATGTGATCAACAGACAAGCAAGGCGCACTGTGCAGCTTTGGATAGAGGCTACCTTGTATCCTCATGTCTTGCCCTTCTCTACATCGCCATAAGTATCCTTTATCCTCTGAGTGAGAGCGTGATCCGTGGTCTTTATGGGGTAGAAATCCTTTGGGTCGGGGCCTTGCATGCTTAGCCCTATGATCCGATTGATCAATGTCAGATCCATTGTGATGCAATGGTTCAACCACAAATAACCTCCATGATAGAAATACATTAGTAATTTGGTGCATGCGTTCACCTCCTGGTGTCACCCGAAGTGCGGAATATTCATAACATTCAGTAAGGTGGACTGCGCGAGGTTCTTGGTCCATGAATGAGGGGTAATCTTTGAGTTCTTTCATTTTTTTCTTGTTAGATACTTATGCGGGGTGAGCATGCTGTAAACCTTCCTATCTCCAAGGTTGAAGTCGCTAAACTTCAACGCCGTGATCTTATCTTGGTTAGCATGAACTGTGCGCACCTCTTTCGGAAGGTACACAGTGACCAATGTGTATTCAAAGTCTCTGGGCACACTGTCTCGGTTGATTGCGCCACTCAGAGGTGGTAGATAGGTGGGTAAAATGCTTAGAATCAACTTGGCATTTGTGATATCGTCTCTATGCTTCATTTGTTTCTCATCAGCTGGCCAGGATGGTCCAACTCAAGCAGTGGATGGAGAGGCCTACATTCCTCTCATCGAAGATGCTTGTACACCTATAGGCACTCCTCTCTTCGACATGACTCTCTCTGTCATCAAGTTGAGGAGAAGTTTTGTCACTAATTCAACTGCGGTGAGCTTGTTGGACATACATGCTCAGGATTAAAATTATCGGGGTCACGATGGACTTAGACACTGCATTGGAATAATAACAAGGGCTCAATGATCACTGTATGCAATTTGTTCATTCTGCGAGTGTCAAATTCTTAGTTAGTAAAAGTGTTCTCCGTGCATGGTGCGAAGGGATAAGTAGGCAACTTGACAACGGTTCACATGGAATGGTTATGAGCCCCTATTAACACTTGTTCAATCCTGTATGGCGTGGTCCAACGGTCTGATGACGAACCTTTATTTCTTTTATGTCCGTTCGGAGTGGAAGTCGAATGGATATATCAGCCCCAACAACTATATTGCTTCACCATGGCGAAGTGCCATGTGTTGTTGTTTTGATATCTCGACGAAGCTCCAATTCTGCAAATTTTCTTTTTGCGAAGTTCCCTCTGGAATATTCTGTAACTTTTCAATCTTAGCCCTCTTCTTACTTAGCTTTCTAGCCTTCTTTCCAGTGAGATTCATCTTGGTAGTCTCTTTTCCATTTTGATTCTTATCATATTTTAACATAGTCACTGCGTGTTGTTGAGATTATTTCCTAGGATTCATGGGTAATACCTCTTCTTTATCTGGAGTAAGTACTTTAGTCTTCTATGGGTCTCCTAATGTTCTTTTAGCTTCGACATCAATGTTTCTAGTGACAACTAGCTTTGATCTGTTCTCATGTTTTTCAATCAATTGTGCGATCCTTCTAGCCATGAAATATTTTAAGTCTTGTTTCTTCTGCTCCGAGGCTTCTTCTTCTTCCTTTCATTTGGCCTAAGCTTTGTCAACCCAAGGTTTTCCTATTAACATGGTAAATGGGGTGTTGTCTTCAATAAATTTAATAATCTCAAAGTCTTCTTCTGTCGAAGTTCCATTGATAGTCATAGGTATCCGAGCAAGCCTTCCACAAAGGTTTACTAGCTTTCCTCTGAATAAACATATTCCTCCCAATGAAGGAATCATAGTAGGCCTCCCTATAGCTTCCCAAGTTCTCTCTGGCATAATATTCACCTGTGTTTCCTCATCCAGAACACAGTCAAGGTCGAAGTCTCATATTCTTGCTTCGATGCATTCCTTCTCTTTGAAGATATCTGATAAGATGACATGTCGGCGGTCATTCAAGGTTTATTTCATCTATAGCAATGCTTTCTCTGATTCTTTCTGAGGTTCGTTCGTAGGTTCTGGATCTGCCTTAGGGTTTTCTTGATTCAGATTCATTCTTTCAAGCTTAGTATTCATTCTAGGGAAATTCAACACTTCATGTTCTAGAGCCTTACAACAAAGACAACTAAGTCTTCTTCCAGGGCATTCCTTAGCCATATGTCCTGGTCTTATGCAACTGTAACAAAAGGTCAATCCTTTCTTTCTTTTAAATGATCCCCAACCTCTTCTGTACTGCGCACTAGGATCGTATGATCTGACCTACAACAATTTCTTTCTAGGATCCTGCATCCATTCGTTAGTCCAAACATTATTTCTATGCATAGGTATAATATATCTTTCACTATTCTTGTTAGATCTACTCATATCAAACCTTCTTTCATCTATTAATTCCCTAGATTTCAAACTAGGACAAACTTTATTAAACATACCTAGATCCATACTCTAGAAATTTTTTTTTCCACTTATCTTACTTCTACAGAGCACAAAGCTTTCAGATCTAAAACTTTTAACTATTCTGACCTTTATCAAAGAACAAAGCTTGCAGATCTTACCTCTTTTGATTATAAATTCTTACTTTTACCTTTCTTAGAGTGCCAAGCATTCAGATATTGCTTCTTTCCTTCAGATCTGATCTTCTTTTCTTCAAATCGAGCTTCTTTCTTTTAGATTTGATCTTCTTTCTTTAGCACAAAGCTTGATAAGTCAAGTAGAATACTGTGCACTAGGGCATAGATCTACGCACAAAGATTTCAGGTCACTTCTTTGCACAAAATATTCTTCTTTCTCAGTTCCCAACAATCACACTTTCAGTCCCAACAACGGAACCATTTATTGGCACAGGGGCAGACCCAGGGTTCAATGCTACAATAATGCACCAACAAAGCCCTAACTACTGGCCCTTTCAGAAACACCTGCAAAGTAGATGAAGTCTCACTCGAGGTAGAGGCAGGGGTGGTTGCAGGACTCAACTGTCTGCAACCTTAGCTGGGACACATATATGTTATTGTACTACTTAATAAATCACTTAGCACCGTTAGTTCCTCAATATATAGTCAATAACCACTTCGCTTATAAGACAGATCTTCACAACATTCACACTAATCTACAGTATTCAAGCACTTAGCATATACAAATGGATCAGAATGAACATATCAAGCACGAAGCATGAATATCTAGATCAAATCTAACATTCTCACATATAATAAGCACCAAGCATGAATAGATCTATCTAAACATATCAAAGCACTTAACATATAACATATGAACACATCAAGACAAATAACAAAGCACATAACACAATGTTTACTTGGTTCACACCCACCTTGGGGCTACGTCCACCAACTCTTCTTCTTTATTGTCTCCAGTCAATCGGTTACAAGCACAAAGCCTTCAAAAAACCTTGCTCTGCACAAGACAAAAGATATGTGTAGCTTGCTAGATCCTTCTTCCTTGCGCTACAACACAAAGTCTTCTACACTCTCTCCTAGGGACTTGCACTCAGCTCTGCAAGTCTTACACCGAATGCACAAAGCCTTTATCACACAGATTCAACCCTTGGTACTTAACCTACATCACATAGATGCCGATTTCACTACTTTTTCTCTATATGGCCTAGACATCTATATATACATACAAAATGGGCCTAAACATGGGTAAACCCATGGGCCAACATCCCATTCCCATTACATATTCGCAAAAACCCAAAAAGGGGCCGAGATCCTGTGATCTCCACTTTGTCTTGCGCTCCTTTTTTGACACGCTGTCGAAGTTCCAAAATAGGTCAACATGACCAAGAGATTCCCAAAACTTGGTCAAGGGACAACAGTAGCATTATTGTCATTTTTGCAGGTCTTAGAACTTTTTCTCCGGTACCTTTATCATCTATTGGTCGAGTCTTGTACAAGACTCTGGGTAGGTAATGTGTTTATAACTGGCATTTAGGTTAGGGTGCATTTCACTCCAACTTTTGCATTCTCAGTTATCATTGTCGTCTAAACCTAGGGTCAAACCCATCAACGAACGGTGAAACCTTTCTCTTTTATTAAAGCATCATTCAACTAATGGTAGATCCTACCTTCCATGGGTGCCCAAGTATAGAATCTTTTTTCATTCTGGTGCTCATGCTGCACGTCTATTTCTAGGCTCAGGGGTCCTGGTTAGTCCTACCATGAGTTTGCGTTTGAACTCCATACTTATTACTCTTTCTCATTATGTCATTTTCCCGCTAGACCCTTATCCTACATGCTTCTCCTTAACAACATTATGGAATCCATAGTTAATCTCTTTTCAGACTCCTTAAAATTGAAAATATTTTCGAGTGACATTGTTCCTTGTACACTTGTTAAATGGATTTGAAGGAACATCTATCCAACACAAGTTTACCTATTTTTTGGACTGGAAAAGACTACTTACGGAAAACGAATACTCTACTCTACAGGTTGTAAGAGTTTTCCTAAGTTGTTTTTTATACTTTTTTGGGATAAGGGGACTAGATTTACAAAAATGGACGAGGGAGTCCATAGTTAAGCTCTTTTCAGACTCCTTAAAATTGAAAAGGTAGTCGAGTGATCTTGTCTCTGTCACACTCGTTAATTTTTTTTTGAAGAGGCATCCTTTCAGTATAAGTTTAACCCTTTTCTGGACCAATTGGACTATGTACGAAAAATGAATACTTTGTCCCTACTCTTACTAGAAGAGTTCTCCTTGGTATGATTTTATTCTTTTTCGGGCCTTGGAGACTAAACTTACGAAATTAATCATTATGGGAAGTTTACTTTCCAAAATTTGAGACATGTCTACATATTCATATTGACTACTCATGCTTTTAGGCCTAATGTCGGCTTCAACATGTTGTTGTTGAACCAATTTCCTATGCATTCCTATCATCTCCCAACCTTGCAATTTATGCCTTTTCGACTCAACACCTTATCCCTGGAGGAGACATTTCCCCGAGTGTCCTTATCCTGCACATGATTTCCTTGCATTGATCATAGGTAAGTTCCTTTCAATCTGGAACTAGTTTTCTTTCCTATGACACTCGTTTCCCCCAATGTACAATAAGCATTGTTTTATTCTTTTTCATACTTCTATAACATGAAAAAGACAAAAAAAATTAAAAAAACAAAAAGAATGGGAAAATATCTATCTCTTTTGTTGGCACCAGTCTTGTCTCCATTGAACAAAGCACAATCTTGAGTTAGGATCTCATGATTTTAGGTTTATTATGAATTTAGGAGACTTTTTCTCACTTTGATTTTTTTCTCCCCCGATTGGTTATTCTTCCAACTATATGGAGTGTTTGTTGATGCCTCCTGTGTCACAAATTTATCCCAATTTATAGTCATGCTTCCCAAGTCACACAATGTGTCGTTCCTATGTTCAAGGGAAAATTTTCAACATGTGTCAACCATTCTGTAGTTATCCTTTTACCTTGCAAGTCGACCTTCCCAAGTCAAGTCTCATCATCACACATATCACTCTTTTCATCTGATTTCTTCCAAGTCTTTGGCCTTCTGCCACCTCTCGTGCTGGATGATGGAGGATGCCTTAATTTCTTCCTTCCAGCGGGATCCCTCCCATCGAATTCAACACATCTTACTCTGGGAAAGGGATCTAGAGATATATTTGGTACCTTGGGGCTTGCAATCATCAATGAAAGGTTCCCTTGCTATTGACAGTGGGAGTACCTCAATGTCCCCTGCTTGATATTTTCTACTAGGTGTTTGATGCCAACTCATTTTTTCACACTTGTTAGATAGTAACATGGTACCTTGAATCCCATCATCATTATCGGTGGGATGTCTCATGCTTTTTAATGGTATACCTCAATGACCATTAATCAAATGATGTCTCATTGTGTTCGACTTTGTATCATCTATTCACATAGTGTAGAATTGTACCACAGTGGATCATTGTGAATACTTTGGGTGAAGTATGAGCACGACCTCTTTTTTTCTCCTTCTCGAATCATATGGTGCCACCTCACAGACTTTGGTACTTGCAGAGGATCAATTTGTTCATTTTTTTGGTTCCATATATCATTTGTTCTTGATCTTTATACATAGCTCCAATGCGTATCTCTTTGTGGCTATGATATGCTTTGACATGGATCCACTATGTATTCTTCGTGGCCATGATTGCTACTTTATATTTATAACATGGATCCACTGTGTATTGTTTGTGTCCATGGAAATTATTCATACTCCCATATGTACCATGGATCTGAATTTTATTTACTTTGGTGGCCATGCTTTATCACTCCTAAGCATGGGTATGCTTGACTTGGGAAACACAATTCTTGCTTGATCTTTGTTGGTGGTTATTACTTTTTGGATTAGTTATTCAGGAACCTCTATGGATACTTCAATGCATCCTCTCCTCTCATATTTCATAATGTATTTCAACCATCATTTTTCCCTTATGACCTCACACATTAGGGGGCATCTGTTATAGTACAAACTAACACACTTATGGTTTTGTTCCATGGCCTAACCCTTTCCCAATGATTGCTAGAATTTTTCCTAAAAATACCTCTCAAGAATCATTTTAAAAACATTCTTTAAGAGAATACCCACGGTTTTCCCTAGTGAAACACACGCACATCTGCTCCTTTCTTCACTGCAACCCACAAATTCCCTCATTTTTGGTGAAAAATAAAATAATCCAGTGTTTTCGGGTGAGTTTTTCGGTTGGAATCATTTCCCGAAGATCCTTTCTCATACACAATAGAATTCATCTCCCCAAACCTCTTTTGGAAGATATAAAACAACCATGGAGGGATAAGAATAGAACAAGTCCCTTGGTGCAAAGTTATGTTACCAACATCTAACAAGCCTCCTTTCCCTACATGTTTTTAGAAACATCCCCTTTAGTCTGGAAACTCCTTTTCCAGATCTTCTTTCTCCTTTTATATGACTATAGGGTGTACCCTTATCCATATCTAATTCATTGAGAGAAGTCTTTATCGGTTGAGTTGATGCTTAAGGATTCCTAGAGGAACCCAAACATTTGGTTTCAAGATGGTGCCTAAGGATGGACAAGGTTGTAACTTACCTTTTCCACTTGTCGGTAATAAAAGAGCTTGTTTTCCCCGATATTTGTCTTCATTGTAAATTCATCTTTATGTTTACTTTGAATTTGACATGTAAAATGCACATGCTTATGATAGTATAACTAATTTCGTCACAACCCTAGTTTTGTATCTGTCTTGCAGTTGACTCCAACAAAAGATCAACATTTATTAGGTGAATTGGAGCAGGGATCGACATCAAATGAGAGAACAAGGTGCACCTTCTTTTCTCCCCTCTATACCTACTTTCTCGTAATTAAAGTAGTTATTTTCTTTAGTTTTGTGTGTTTGTCACTCTGGGGAGACTGTTATCTCTTTCACTTGGTCTTTTTCTATTATGATTATGACCCAATATCACAGGGGAAAAATCCATTAATCACCATTTTATAAAAATCAAATCCAATGGACCATTTTTAAGTTCCAATAACACCACAAAACCATTTATTCCAAAAGTCCATGTATTAAAGAAAGGTTTATAATTTTGTTGACAAAACGTTATTAATTCTCCATGATTTCATACTCAAAACAACTGATTGAGATAGCCTCAATAGTATAAAAAGAAAATTTTAAAGTTTTTGTGCATTTGAAAGAAGCAATTTATCCTTTGTATATTTCTATCTATCGAATACAATTTTTTTTAAAGATTCATACTTCTTTTGATAACTATAATTTTTTTTGCATGTGTTGTTTGGATAATCCATAGTTGGTGTGATTTCGTCATCGACGTTTCAATGTTTTGAAAAATGGGAATTATAAGTTACATAAATTTGTTGAAATACTAATACTGAAATGGGAGAAAAAAATTGAACCTTATTTTCGAAATAACCAAATTTAACCCATAAAGTTTTCTAACTTCTAAGGAATTAGGTAAATGTTGCCAATCTAACTGTCATATTGAGAAAAGCTATATGATTCTCACCAGACTTCATTGTAATTGGATTCTCCAATGTAAAGCCACTCATTGAATAATTTCTAATTTTATTTCCTGCAAAACATCATGTTTATAATTATTACTTTTTGATTACCTGAGAGAAAAAGACAAATCCCATAGAAATTATATAGAAATAGTAAGCATACAACTCACATACAAAAATCCCATTGGAAAACACATGAGATGTATGTCCTTGTGTTCCCACATGAAATATTAACTAATTTAAATTATTTAAAAATGGTTCACTCAAATAAAAATTAACACTGCATTAACATTGACACTACATACATAATCAAAATCCTAATAAGTTTGAGAACTAACAAAAGAAATGTTTTTCAACAATTCTTTAGAATGAAAAAGTTAAGCATAGGTTTCTATCGATATGAATAGATTGGAGTTATATTCTATAACTCTATATAGTACCTAAAACATTATATATCGTACCTAATTGTATACCATAGATAGTCACTTTTATCTAGAACTATGTTTAGATGCTCTAACAAACCCTATAAAGGGAAATCATCTTATCCCTAGATTTCAACACTTTTTTTGTGCCATGACTAGTTTGTAGATAAATTTCCTATATCTCCACTTGATGTTGCAAAAGGATGAAGAGACTCCATGTTCACTTGATCCATTCCCATTAGGGAAGTTTGTACACTAACTTGCAACATCACATACGTAGAACTTATTACAAGTCTTATATAATCATCCAACTTTTGTCATTGCCTTGGCTATTTTGATGATATTAATCATTAAAAAATATCACTAACCTTTTAATTTGTAATGTCCCTCCTTCCCTAAATCTCCTTTTAGATTAATCTAGGGATTGAATGAAGAGTGTAGTGATGAAATTTATGAATATTCTCTATATGTGATATGGGAAATGTACTTGATTGACTTGATGTATTTGATACTCCTATTTTTTTAGTTGATTATCATTTACATTAGGATAGATATATTCTTGGATCAATAAATGAATACTTATTCTATGAACAAGTGTGAGTTGTGGCAGAATGACAAGACTTACATGACTCTTGGGTGTAGTTGATTGAATGAAGATGAAGGCTATGTAAGTTGAATTAGATATTGTGAAAGTTAAATGAAACCAATTAACTTTCATTGATAATATATTTCTTATATTGCATATATGCATGCATGTATTATGAAATGATTGCATTGATCTTAGTGGTGTAGGACATTGGTCACCTAAGGGGGACATAGATGGATATGTATTTTTGGGAGAAATCTAGGTTGGGAGTCAAATAGTAAATATTTGTGGAGGGTAACTAGTAGTATTAAGAAATTATTATGATTCTTAGATGATATTTATCTACGTAATATGTGTGTAATTATTTCATGTTTGAGATACAAATAAAATCCTTTCCAACTTGCCAATAGATGGGTGTGGGCCATAACTCGTGAATCCTTAGTGGAGGCATGGACTATCAATTGAGGCATGGATTATCTATTTGTAGAATATATGGATTCTCATGATTTGGGAGCACACAATTGTTGGAACATCAAGCATTGATGGTTCATCACACATCTCCTAGGTTCATTCGGTTGAGTGGTCGATGTGCATCTGGACAAAGTCGGTCAAGTGATCAACCAACACACCACACTTGTCGATCAAGTAGTTGGTGTTCCTATCGATCAAACATTCAATTAACATTCAAATATAAGTGTAATGGATTGACCAACCCTACAATTGACTACAAGTTGGATGGATATTCGGTCAGGTCAAGTCCCATCGAGACAACTTGACAGAGAGGATTTTTTTGAGTAAAATCTAACCATTGACAATTATATGTGGAAAAGATCTTTTGAATTCTGTGGGAGACGGTTAGATATTGAGACTATAAAAGAAGACCCCTTGGGTTATTATCATAATGTTGAATCGGAATTCAGATTGCATAATAGATCATGTAGAACAATATGTGCAATATGCACTACGATGTTCTAATCATAGTATGATGTGATTAAGTGTTGTAATGGTGTCTTTAGATGCCACTTATGTTCTTCAAAATTTTCTCCAACATGGAATCAAAGCTGATGGTTTAAACCTTGACTTGTTATCTACAAGCCTTACTGAGTCAGATCAATTGTGTGATTGACTCTGGGCTGATGGTTTGTTGGTTGGAACTTATTGAAACAGACTAGTCTTCCTGTCAAATATGTATTTGAAGATAGATCCTATTATTCTAAATGGATCAAATTATGCATTATGGGCTCCATATATGGAAACCCTCTTGAAAATTAGGGGACTCTAGTAGTATACCAAGCTTGCAATCCCAGATCCAACAGATACTTTGCAAAAATATTCTATTGATGGAAAGAAGGATGCAAATGTAGGGGTCATCATGACCTACGTATCATAGGAAATCCTATTGCATCTCAGTGGACTTGATTGTTTGCATCTGGTTTGGAAGAAGTTGAATACTTTGTTTGATTGATTTGACGGAAGCCACATAATGCAGTTGGATAAAGAGTTAATCTCTCTCGATCCTCATTCCTTTGAGAGAATGGAGGAATATTTGGTGCGTGTTAAGAAACTCCAGTTAAATTTGAGTGAATGTGGAGAAAACTACAAGAATAAGGATGCACAACTCATTGCGATGGTCCTGATAAATTCAAGAACACCATTTGATGTGTTCGTATCGGCCTTCTGCACTAAATGGCATGCACACAAGAAATATGGTAAGGGTTACTCCTTTGAAAGTTTTTGTGAACTTTTGATTACTGATCAACATAGATTTCTTGAAGAAGGAAAACTTGGTGGTAATCACCAGGTCCACTTTCTCAAGGGTAAGGGAATTATGGTGTTGGTTATTTCTCTCACTTATACTTCTTGGTCTAACCCAAGTTCATATCTGAACAAGTTTCCAAAAAAAACCTCTAAAACTATCAACCCTCTTGGTAAACCAAAAGGCAACGTTATGTGCAGAGCACACAGTGCAGTCTCACCCGAGATAGCTTTATGGGTGACTGTAATTCTCAAGTGCTTGTAGTCTAGGAATGAGTGGGGATATTGGGTTGTATTATATCTTATTCATGCATTAATCTTGTTATCCATTCAAGTATTTCTAGTATTCATTCATCTTTAGGCCCATGCATGCATTCTAATACATCTAGTTAATCATTCATTCATAAGATAACCATTAACAAGAAGTAATCATTCAATAAACATCACATATAACACATGTTTTACCGTGGTTAACCCCCTCCTGGGATACATCCACAAAGATTTGTCTTCTCTTCTCTTTTATTTAGTTTGCTGCAAAATCTAGCACTACATGCAATACATCTTCAATCATACAATCATGAAGAGGTTCAGGAACCTATATGAGGTGGACTAGATAACACCAAGCTCCTCATCCTATGACCTAAATCTAAAAATATAGCTTCCTTGACTCTTATACAACCTTATTACCATCTTAATAACCATCATCAACTCTCCGAACCCTTTGAAACATCTTACCCACCCTTAACCTAGACCTCCTAGGTTCTTATTTATACTATTTTACAGGATTATAGCCGTAACAATATTTATCAAAAACGCTAACGCTATCATGGTTAGGATTTCTTGCCTTATTTCCACGTTGCTTCTCCTCTTGCATGTTTTTTTTCCTCTTGGATGCTTCTTTTCCTGCCAGTTGTTCTTCTCCAAAAATAGGCCTGCACCCAAAATAGCCTTTCTTATCAAAATAGGCATGCGCCCAAAAGGCTCCCAACACTGACATGTGGCTCATCCTAAGCTGCTCAGTTGGTGCGTGTTCCCTAAACAACTTCTACTAAGATGTGGAATTTTCCTTCTGACTCTTCCCCTTTTTCTCTAGCTTGCACAACTTTCCCTGTGAGCTCTTTTGCCCTCTGCGTTGTGATATGTTCCTTGAGAGACTTTTCTCTCTCAACATGGTCCTGATCCATTCTTGTCTTTTCCTTCTCCATTTTCACAATTATTTACGTTGCTTTCTCTTGGAGAGGTTCTAACTGGGCTTTCCTAGCTTGCTTGTTATTTTGTGTAGTCTTCGGCTCTTCCTACATGATCGCCATTTCCTGCGCATGGTTCACTCACTCTGTAATGCTCAAGGCCTTTTGTTGTTGCTTCATCTCCTAGATTGTAGTGTTTATTACCTCCTCTTGTTGGTCTAATTTTTGTACCCTATCATCTTCTTCCAACGTCGTCCATAGTTGCATGGTCCTGTCAAACAATTGTGTGTCCTTTTCAACTTCTTTCTCCATCATGTCCACTTGCAGGGCTGCCTGTTGTTCCCTTTCACCCATAAATTCAGGAGGAGTAGTTGGGGTTAATTTTTCTTAAGATCCTCGATCTCCTTCTTGTATTCCTCGAGTGTCTGCATGATGATTTCGATCTATTCTTATGCATTGCTCATGGATGCCTACACGCTATCTGGAATTCTTGTGAAGAATTCCTTCAACTCCTACTCTAAATTATTTTCGCGTTGTTTCTCTTCTTTTGTCTCCAGCTTTACCTGCTCGATGACTAGTTATAGGGCATCCTTGATCCTGTCTGTGCTTGCTCATAATTTCACTTCCTGTGTGACACTGAATTGTAGTTTGTACAGTGCCTTTGTTGGTATTTGAGCTAGTACCAACTATACCTGCTCCAAGTCTCAGAGTGGCATTTGAGCTATGGCCTCGTCCATATGCAACATTTATGTTGTTATTTGGAAGCTTGGACTTGCTTACGCTATGGTATGGATGGTGTATTCTTGGTTCTGCATGGTCCTTTCATCTTCTTTTGTCGCTAGGGGGATCGGTTATGTTCCCCTTTGGTTCCTTTTCGCTGCTTGTATTTTCTCTAAGACCTGCCTGATATCAGCCAACTCATTCTGTATCCTTCCCCTTTGGTTCTCAGCCTCTTCAAACTCCTCTACTACGTGATCCTATACTCTCTCTGCGACCAGATCGACATCATCCTCAGTGATTGTATACTCTGGGATTTGTTTATGGGCCTTGGTCTTCTTGTGTGGCCCCGCTGTATGTATAATTGGTCGTTTGGGTGGCCCTATTTCTTGTGTAGTAGTTGTCGAAGGGGTTTCATGTGTCGTTGTTTCCCCCCTTCCTTGTTATTCTTGTGTTGGGGTAGTGTCTTTATTTCATGTTTGTGCATCCTTCTTTGGGGCACTTCCCTTCTTCTAGTGTGCTATATTTTGACTAGGCTTTCCCTGTTGTGTTGGTTTCTTAGGCACAACATTTTCTCCTATAGGTGTCTTGGATGAACCTAGTTCCACTTATTTTCCCTTGTCCATGTCCTTGGTGATGACTGGGATCCTCCAGTCATCCTACCAGTCTCTCATTGTCATCTCAACCTCTTTTCCATTGATGTAGAATAAAATTCGCAACCATTATTTCACTGGATCCCCATGTGCTTGGATCCACATGTTCTGCCTCATAGCCCTAAAGTTGGATATCCCTTGATATTGAGTGACCACTTCTGGAGTTATCCTCCAAGTATTGGCTATGTTTTCTTGGATGTTGTTGAGATATTGAGCAAAGGTGTTGGAATTTCCACTTCTTCGCTTGGGGTCCAAAGAGATTCCCATTGATGTGTACCACGTCGCGTGACAATGACCTAATCTATCGTGGAAATACAAGTAGGGAGGATATTTCCACCTAATTAATGCTATCATGATCAACAACCATGAGTAGTGGAACTCTGTTCCCAATTCCTACATGTTCTTGCAGTCGTTTAGGAATAGGTTCAGTAAATATCGGGCCCAACTGAGAATGGTGTCATTTGCGCACTATGTTGTTGCTATGACTACCCTTGCAGGGAAATCCTCCTTACGGCATTTGCATAGCAATTTTCACACAATTAGTTTTGTGGCCATCTTGGTGACTGCGTCGATGATTCTGTTGATAATAATTCCTCGTGCTAGAGGTCCCAACCTCTGGTTCTCTGTCTTCCCCACTCAAATCTGGCTTCCCTCTGATGTCTTCAATGTGTACTTCTTCCTGATATGCGGACCCCACCACCAGTTGTTGTCTCAGCCCAATAGACTCTGTCTGCTCGTTGTCACCACCATTCGTTGTGTGGGATGCTTCGACCCTCGCAGGTTGTTTTGGTTTTTCTATGGTGATTGGTTCATGGCCCTGCGCACTATCGTTCATGTCAATATCTATCTTGGTCATCATTGAGGCTTGTTATTCTTCCTTGACCAATGTGGCACTCACTGGTTCAACTTGCGGTGAGGGAATTGCCTCGACATCGACGATTCCCTATCTGTGTGTCATTTCCATCTACACCTCTGCAGTTTCTTGCGGTGTCCTGAGACTGCTGCGTGTTTTCTGTGCAGTCTGGCTTGGTGTGCTAACCTTTGGAAGTGGCATACTGGGTATTTCTTTCTTTCCCAATGAAGCTTCGACTACTTCGATCTCTACACTCACCTGTTCGCTTCTTGTCTTCGTGATCCTTAGCTTCATGAGTTTTTAAATTCACAATAAGTATTGTTTGGCTCGCGTTTCCACTTTATATAGAGAGTGTCATGAATTCCCTGAATATTCTTGAAGAATCTTCCTTGGTTGTTATTAATGCATTGAATCTTGTCGAGTACGCTTCATTCAATTTCATAAAAGCCCAATTCGCGCCTTTTTTCCCTAACGATCGATTTTTTCTTTTCCGACTGTTGGCCCCTTTTTCAGTGTGTCATACCTTTTTGCTATGAATTTTCCTTAGTGCACAATGTTTTTATTTCTGTCAACCATATGCTGCGCATGGTCACTTTTTTTATTTTTGTCACGTTGATTCCACTATCTTTGCCTATGATATTTCCTAGTATTTTTGTATTTTATTTCTTTTCTACTTTTATATTTATTTATTTTTATCATTTTTCTATCCTAATCTCTACTATAGTACACTATATACATGCCTTTCTCACTACACTGTAAATTTTAAGAGTTAGTAGGTTGACTCTCCCTGTACATTTTCAGTCGACTAACGTTGATCATTCCTTTCAGTTATGTTCCTTCCAAGTCTTTTAGTTGTACATATCCCCCATATGTGACAATATTTACTTCATATGGCCTTAGCCAATGCATTCTAAACTTACCAAGATGTTGAAAAAATTTACTGTCATAGAGAAAAACTAGGTTTCCCTCCTTAAAAATCTTCTTTTTAATATGTATGTCATGCCAGGATTCATCTCTTGCTTTCTGTACTTCTTGGTGAAATCTTTCTAGAATCCTTTCCTGTTCCATTTCTATTAGTTTGTTTAACGATCTTGTACTATGCCTCTTTCAATCATGTTGGTAATTTATGTTATGCGCAGACTGAGCACTAGAAATTCTAATGGCACCACTACTTCCTTCCCATATGCCAATCTGAATGGTGTCTATCCTATCAAATTATTACATGTGGTCCTATATTTCCATAGTACTACTGGTATCTTCAATTCCCAATCATCCATGTTGACATTGCATATTTTAGTCAGAGCATTTTCAAAGATCTTATTGAAAGATTATACTATTCCATTTGCCCGAGGATGATATGGTGTACTTTTCTAGTGATAGAATTCAAAATCCTTAGTCATAGCCCTGATGGTATTATTGATAAAAATGAGTTCCTTGGTCGCTTATCAATATCCTTGGACATCCAAATTTGGTGATCACTTGCTCAAACAAGAAGTTTGTTATTGCCTCCGTGCTATAGCATTTGACTGGTGCTACTTCTTCCCATCTTGTTAAGTATTCAGTTGTAGTAATGATATATATAGCTCGTGACCTTTTTGTTGGTGGATTAATAGGTCCCCCAAAGTCTATTGCCCATTTTTAAAATACCTGCAAAGTCACTTGTGGTATTAAAGGCATCTCATCCCTTCTGTTGGGTTTTCCAACCCTTTGACAAACATCAAATTTATGGCAATATTCCTTGGCATATTTATGGACTGTAGGCCACCATAATCCTGCATGCAATACCTTCTATGTGGTATATTTTCCTGCATAGTGTCTTCTAGCTATACCTTCATGAGCTTCTACCAAAATTTTGGGCCTTTCATGTTATAATACACACCTTCTCAAAATGTTGTTTGCGCCCATCTTGTATAAATGTCCTACAATAAGTTGATAGTCAACAACCATGACTACTAGATTTTTGTTCTACGCAGCGATAAAGTCCTATGGTGCAACCCCTGTACTTAAGTATTCAATAATATCAAAAAAGTATTCATTAACTACATGTACTGAAAATAACTATGCATTAGGGAAGTTGTCTTCCAAGTTATTAGTTTCCTCTCCATTAGTTACCCTTGAGAAGTGATCAAGTCTTTCATTCAGCTTCCCTGGTTTGACTATCCCTTCGATGTCAAATTATTGGAACAACAATATCCATCTATAGATCCTCCCCCCCAACACTGGCTTGTTGACTATATATTTGAGGGAAGAATGGTTTGTAAACATTTTAAAATGTTTACCCAGTAAGTAGTGCTTGAATTTGCGAAGTTCATATACCATGGATAAGCCTTCTCTTTCTGTGGTATTGTAATTCTACTCTAATTTTGACAATTTTCTGCTTGCAAAGGCTATAGGATGGTCTAAGTTCCCTGCTCCTGGATGCGCCATAATTTCTCCAAGTGTTATGGTTGATGCATCTACATGCACATAAAATGTATTTTCCCATTATGAGAATACTAAGATAGATGTTGTGACCATATTTTATTTTAAGGTGTCCAATCCTTGTTGACAGTCCTTATTCAACTGAAATCCGGTGTCCTTCTTTAACAATTTTCCCATTGGTACAGTAATCTGCGCATACCCCTTTATGAACTTCCTGCAATAGCCTATATGTCCCAATGTTTCTCTTAACTGGCACACTGACTTTGGTGGTGGTAAATTTACAATGACTGCAATCTTAGTAGGATCCACTAGTAAACCTTGTTTACACACTATGTGTCCCAACAATATTCCAAAATGTGTCCCAAAAATTCATTTCTTGATGTTCAATGAGATCTACATTTCCTGCATCTATCCAACATGAGTCTTAACACTTCTACATGATATTTTAATAAACTATATATAGTCCAGTCATCCAGATATACTTCTAGACACTGATGTATGAATTCCTTAAAAGTAGCTATGAATACTCTTTAAAATATGGTTGGTGCATTCTTCAGCCCAAATGGCATGACTGTACATTAGTAGGATCCCCATTCTATAGAAAAAGTAGTCTTATACCTGTCCTATGGAGATATTTTGAAGTGATGGTAACCTAAGAATCCATCTGTAAATGAATATGCTTCCTGGCCTCCCACATTCTCTAAGACCCCATTTGTAAAAGGGGTAGGGAAAGGGTCGTGTAAGAAAGAATCATTAAATTTCCTCATATCTACACAAATCCTTATCCCCCCTTGTTTATTTTCTTTTATTACCATAGGACTTATCCATTCAGATTCCTCTACTAGTTCTATGATACCAGCTTCCAACATTCTATCTATTTCTTCTTTCACTTTCTGCTTATATACTGGATTTAGTCTGTAAGGTATCTGAGTGATACGTCTTGCCTCAGGTTTGAGAGGTATATTCATCTCTCCTAGCTCCCATTATATTCCTTCCATACATGTAAAGGTCGTTGGAAACATGTCACTGTATTCGTGCAATGACTTTGTTATTCTTTCTATTGTTTGTTCATCCCAATAGTCTCCAATACTTGCCATTTTAGGATTTTCAGTTATCACAATGTTGAATTTATTCAATATGATTGGTGCAACAAATGCATCTGAATCCAAAGATGGACCTTCCACCTCTCTTTCTCCTTCAATTTATGTAATCTAAATGTTGCATGGGTCATCTTCATTTGGTTCTTCCTCTTCAACATGATAGCATGAATGTAGTTCCTTGACCGTCCGTTTGTTCTTTTGTTGATATTTTGTCATGCGTTCAACCTCTCATTCATCAATAAATATCATTCCTCGTATAATCTTCAGTGATAAATAAATGTTTGGGTTCTCATGTTCAAATGAGAAGGTTACTACAAATTTCTATTGCAATGTTGTCCATTCTGTAGTACCTCTGTGCATCTCTTGGTCTATATACCATCTCCCTAAGATTACTTCCAATGTATGGATAAAGTGATGAGGCCATTCCTATGGTGGTGTCATACTCCATTGTTCCTTGCACTTTTCCAAGTGTTCCATTGGTTTTCCCGGTCCATCATACATATGCATTGTATTTCTCCCATTCTCTGCACTAAATCTAATGCGCAGTAATAATTTACATTGATACCAGTCCTGAATGGTTTCTTTGTGTGCACCCCACAATCTTATAGGTGTTTCCTTTAGTGAAATATATAGGGATAAGAGCCTCTGATTTTCTAGTACTTCCTCTTCATATTTTTTTAGAAATTCCTCTAAGTCAATTACCCCATGAAAATTGGGAGGTTCTCTTATCTCTGTACCAACCCATCTTATTGCGCAGTCTATTCTTGCGCACCTTCTTGTGGAAACTTCATGTAATCAATGTTTCCAATTATCCAAACTATATCTGAGTCTAGCACATGATGTAATTCTTCTCCAACTGAGTACCCCATCTACAGTTGGGTTGACATAATCCTCTTCATGCACGGTGGTTCTGTACAACTGGTTTATTTCTTCCAGATCCAAACAAGTGGGTTCTACAAGCCTTTCTCCTTCTGAAGGATCTAATGGTGCAATGACTCTATATTCACCTGATTCAAACATCATTTTCCTTGTCTTCATTTTGATTATGGCCTGGTTATCAAATTCCCAATCCAATCCAAGTAATGTTGGATAATGTCTTGTGCCATCTACTATCTCTATTACTTCAAAATCTTCCATAGTGCACACTCCATCCAAATCTACTATCACACCTTTAAGCCTTCCAATTGGTAGCAATATGTGTTGATTTTCTAATTTCAAATAGAGAGGTAAATAGCCTAGTGTGGGTTCTCCCATACACTACCATGTCTTCTTAGGTAAAACATTTACTTCAGATCCTAAATCCTGTATGATATCACCCATATTAAAATCCCCACATTTCCATTCAGTCTAAATTAAATTATTGTCCTTCTTCTTGTATGGAGATGATTGATTTTTTTTCTGTCCTAACTTTCATTCTGCCTCTGTATTACATCTTTCTAACAGATTTTATAAGATCTTAACAAATGATGGATCCTTCAATAACTTAACACTGGATTGTATATTTTTTTTTATGTTACTTACTTGCTCTAATGGTTGTGCTTCATTATTATGGTTCATTGAAGAGGGAATTTCTTATATTGGTGAGTTTTGAGTTTGCTGTGTGGTCGATGTAGACGCATGATTTTTCTTGAGAAACTCCTGTCTATCCTCCTTCAATGTTTCTTTTTCTATTCGTGCATCAAAATACTTTTGTGGTTCAATATTCTTCTCAACCCATTGGTGTTGCGTTGGATCTTGTTTTACTACGTCTGATCCTGTCTTAGCTCCTCCTCGAGTGATTATATTGATGTTTCTCCCATCCTCCTTGGCTTCTGCAAAGATCTACTTGACATTCTGGTTTTTCTGGTTCCTTTTTCTTTTATCTTCCCTAATAGAGTCAGATAGTCTTCTGTATCATGATCTGTTGCGCGACATTACATACATGTCGCTGGTGCAAGTGGATATTCCCTTGCATAATGTCTTGGTTATTGGTAGTTGTGGCACACTGTTGGACCTCTACCTCATCAAAATACTCCTCTACCTCTTCCTCCACCTTTGTATCCATCTCGATCTCCATGTGGTGCATTGTAATGAGGTACTTGATTATACTACGTGAGGTTATATTGTGGTTGTGCATTGTTGTATGATGGTTGTGCATTGTTATACTGTTGTTGAGAATTATTGTATGGTGGAGGTACCTAGTTGAACTAAGGTGCAACTTGTTCTGTCATCATTTCTGCTAGTACCCTAAAAGTATCTAAAGTTATTTCTCTCATCAGCTCCATCGTCCTACAATATTTATCATCATCACTGACTAACTTGCAGAAATTGCAGTATGAACTTTTGGGTACCGTCTTATACTTCTGCATCATTGGAAAATGATATGGATCGTGCCCATGTGTCTTAAAAATATTTCACCATGGTCCTCCTGTTTGAAAATGGTTTGGTAATCCTATTTCCATATACATCGTGAAAGTTGGACATTCATTCTTGTGGTGTCCTTTTGTCCTACATGTGGTACACCAAACAACTTCTCTTTTCTCTTTACCCTTATTCTGGTTAAGTTGAAATGTTAAGTTCTTCAGATCCTCCTTCAACTCCTCTACTATTGGATCTGTCTTCTAATATTGGTTCTCTTCCAGATGTAAGGTTTCTTGCAGAGCCTCTTTTTGAGTTTGGAACTTCTACTGTCTTAATGGGTATTTCAAGTGTGGTAGAAATGAATTCACAAATAAGTGCCTATGTTGCATGCTATTAATTTCATACTTCAACTTACCGTTCAAATGTTTAAACCTCTAATAAATATCCCAAACAGACTCACCTAGTTTTTTCCTGATTTCAATCATTTCATTCATATACTGATCTTCTGATTTGGGCTTCTAAAATTCATTTATCAGTATTTTTTTCATGTCTGCAATAGTCCTTGTTACTCATGGTGGATTGTTTACATATGGGATCATGTACCAATACAGTGCTTGGTATCTTAGCGTGATAGATAACTGCGCGAGTTTTGTATCTTCATCTGTGATCTTCTTTGCTTCCCATATATTCTCATAGATGAATAAGTTCTTTTCATGGTCCTTTAATGCCTCTCCCCGAAAATCTGGTAACCTGATCGTGGGATCATGTCCTGCCATTTTAAACAGTGTCGAACTGCTACCTCTGCGTAGTGTAGATAATTGACTGTTACTTCCTTAACTGGCTCCTCTAGTTTCTTCTCCTTGCTTGGATGCATTTCCTATTGTATTTCTTCCACTAAAATTCGGTTGTCTAAACACTGGTGTTATTTTTGGCGTGTTAGTCGCACATGGGGTTGTGGGTTCCACGTTGACATTGATATGGATTGGAGTTCTACCTTTTGTTCCTACCTTTGTACCTCCTATTTTCCTTTCATATTTTGTGCATAGGATTTCCTCAATATTCTCCACATCCAAAAGATCCTGTACCTATAATTCATCACTTTCCAAGCCCTCTCCATCAGCTATGGCTCTCTTCTTTTTATTCATCTTATATTGGTAGGGTGCTCCACTGCACATCTTTCCATTTGTTTCCATTATAATATTTATCTGGTATTCCTCCATCATTATTGGGTCCATGGCCTCCTTTTTCTTTCCCTTATCCATATCTTCCTCCATTTTCCCATCTGTTTTCATTGCTTCCCCCCTTCCCGCATGCACGAAGGGAAGTTTAGATGTATGATTCCATGGTAATCACATTGTTGTTATACAATAAAATATTGATTGAAGTATACAATGATCTGATATACCTACCATTGGGTCCTTTTATAAAATCCTACTCTGTTGTGTTGTAAGACTTCGCAGTATCTACTAGAAATTTGGTGATAAACCCTCCAACAATATTGTCTAACCAGAAATATACTACGCATAAAAATTTTCTTACCTTGTATTAACTGTGTGATCTACATAGGATTCCACTCCAGTTGTTTGATTCAATTTGTTGGGTGGTTTTGTTTTAAACTCAATAGCCACTCTTGCAATAAATGCGGTAAATCACAAAAAAATACCTCATGTAGGTCATTAAACACATATTTGTCAAGATATTATTGCAGTGTTAACTTAGGGTTTTTGTCGTCCTTATGTTGAAATTCAATTTCCTTTGTTTTCAACCATCTTTTGATCTCTTCCTTTGTTAGATTCCATGGCCTAAACATTCCCTTCTATACTTCCATTCTCCACGTGTTTCTTCCATGGATCCCATCCACTCAATCCTATGCAGTTCCAGTTGGCAACGAAACCATTTGTTGGTTATTTCTCTCACTTCTACTTCTTGGTCTGACCCAGGTTTAGATCTAAACCAGTTTCCAACAAAACCCTCTAAAACTATCAGCCCTCCTGGTAAATCATAAGGCAATGCTGTGTGCAGAGTGCACAATGCATTATCACCCGAGATATCTTTATGGGTGACTGCCACTCTCCCTCTTTTGATCTTAACTTACTTGAGTTCCTCTGGATACTTCCTTCAACACTTAGTCAAAATCCGATCTCTGCACACATTGCGATAGATCTTCTTCCATAGTCGACTCCTCTGTGGATGACTTTACACTCCTTGCAATTGTTCTCTACCCACTTCTATCTCTCGTGACTGAGATCACGCTACTCCTCCTGAGCTTTCGAGTTTGAAAACTCTTCCACGCACTCCTTGCATACGTCAATGCACTCCTTGCACGTATACAAGTTCTTGTTATCTCTTTTGAGCTTCTATTCAGAACAGACTCAGTCACACACTCCTTGCAGAAACTATGTACACCTTGCAATTCGCTCAAAGAAGAGAAACAATTGGAACTTATTTAATCTTCACAATAACTCATATATTCAACTATACGAATGCGATCATGGATACAAGAAAAATAAAACAACAAGGAATTGGAAATAAACATAAAGTCTACCATTCATTTAGACAGACACATAAAAACACACATTTGGAACAATATATCCTCTGTTACAGTCTTTCAATTGAAACTTGTATACATACATACATTGTCCTTCACTACTCTTGAACATATACATTGTTAACCAACTATCTTCTATCAAAAACCTTCCAACAACTTCTGCTTGTCAACATTTCAAACCTTTATACAAAGGGACTCTCTTGAGTTCTCCCCCCCAAACAATATACGCTATCCTATCGGAATTAAATTCTATCGACTACTTAACATCTATTACAATGAATATCGAGTCAGATAGATAATAGTGCAAGCTCTATATCTGTACTGCGATCCTCCTCATTAAAGAAAAATACATTCCCCGTCGATTTTACATGATGGCTCGACCTATGATCATTAAAGATGTTCATTACTAAAAAAACGTTGTTATATATTACATTAATACATTGATCTTTGAAATTCAAAATGTCTCAAATTATGGGCAAATGCGCCCAACTGTCTCTTGCTTGTGCTTTGCTGGTGATCCTCCTGCATCATACTCCCTTGGCTGAAAATAATTCATGGAATTCTGTCCATGAGCTCCTGCACAGATCTTCCATGCTTCTAGATATCTTCTTCACCAACCCAAGTGGCATCTTCTACTGGTCATCCTTTCCACTTTACCAGGTATTCAAAATACGTTTTCCTCCCAGTTTTCTTACCAACTCACCGATCTATGATCTTTTCCATCTGTGGCTTCTCTGTTACATGAATTTGTTTCTCCCACTGGATCCTCCCTTGATCTTCATATCTTCCAGGTCCATCCTCCCTGTAAGGATACATGTCTACAATGTTAAATATGGGCAATATACCCACATCTTTTGACAACTCTAATTAATAATCATTATCACCAAACCTCATGATTTTACACGGTCCTATCTTTTTCAAATTTAGTTTATTGCATGTCCCCCTCATGAATCTCTCTTTCCTCAGATGTGCTAGAACTTGATCTCCAACTTCAAATTCAAGCTTTCTCCTGTGTTGATCAACTATGCGCTTGTATTCAACGTTGCTTCTCTTCAAGTGCTCCTTGATCTGATTGTCAAGTTCCTGCATCTCTGCAGTGAAGTATTCGACTCCAGCGCTCCTAAACTCACTCCACTTCAGATTTCTCAATTTCGACACTCCTCTCGGATTCATTCCATAAACTATTTGAAATGGACTTTTCCCAGTGCTTCTGTTCACTGAGTCATTATATGCAAACTCGACTTGTGCTAGAATTTGATCCCACTGACTACGGTGTTCAGTGACCAAAATCCTCAGCAAATATCCTAAGCTTCTATTCACCACTTCGGTCTGTCCATCCATTTGTGGATGATATGCAGAACTAAAAGATAGCTCTATCCCCAAATTTTTCCACAACGTCCTCCAAAAATGACCAACAAATTTGGTATCCCTGTCTCAAACTATATTCCTGGGAAATCCATGGAGTCTCACAACCTCTCTGAGAAACAAATTCTCAACATGCGTTGCATCATTGGTCTTCTGGCATGGAATAAAGTGTGCCATCTTCAAAAATATTCCCACCACCACAAATATGGAATCAATTCCTCTCTATTTCCTTGGAAATACCAACACAAAATCCATGCTTATTGCATCCCAAGGCCTCTTTGGAATAGGCAATGGTTGATACAATCTAGTTTTTTATTTCTTCCCCTTGGCATACTGAAAAATCTTACAATTGTTCACAAATCTCTTTACCTCCGCTCTCATACATGGAAAATAATATGAACCGTTTAATTGGGAAAAGGTTTTGTCATGACCGAAGTGTCCGGTTAGACCTCCACTGTGCTTTTCCTTCAACAAATTCTCACTCATCGAACATATTGGTATGCACAACTGGCGTCCTTTGAACAACAACCCATCCTGAATAAGATATTCGGACCACTGGCTCTTGTATTTAAGTACAAGATTCACACACACTTCATATGACTCTCCAAAATCTGGATCACTGTGGTACATCTCCTTAACGTGGTCAAACCCCAAGGTCTTGACTTGAAATTCTTGAAGAATCAAAATTCTCATGCTCAATGCATCAACAACCTTGTTAGCATTTCCAAAAATATGTTTAATGAAAAAAGTGAAATTTTTCATAAACTCTATCCACTTAGCATGTCTATGGTTTAACTTCTCCTGTCTAGTTATGAATTGCAAAGCGTGATTGTTGCTATACAAAACAAACTCCTTGGGTATGAGATAATGCCTCCATTTCTTCAAGGATTGAATTATGGCATATAACTCCTTGGAATATGTGGATTACTTATTTTTAGCTTCATTCAAATTCTCGCTGAAATATGCAATAGGTATTTTGTCTTGACTCAAGACCACTCCAATTGCAACTCCATTCACATCACACCTCACCTGGAATGTCTTCCCGAAATCCGGTAAAACCATAATTAGTTGTTCAATTATTTTCTCCTTCAATATGTTGAAGCTCTTCTTATCCTCTTCTGTCCATTTGAAAGACTTGTGTCTTTTCTTCACTGTATCCATCATTTGAGCACTAATCCCGCTAAAATTTCTTATGAACTTCCAATAAAAACTTGCTAATCCATGGAATCTTTTTACCTCAAAGATATTCTTCGGTGACGACCATTCTCTGATTTCTCTCACCTTTTCAGGATCCATATTCAACTTGTTTGAAGAAATCACAAAACCTAAATATATGAGCTCTGTCTTCATAAAAGAGGAATTTTTAATATTAATCAACAACTTCTCTTACTACAACCTCCTCATCACCAATGTTAAATGTCTCAAGTGCCCCCCCTTAGTCTTTCTAAATACCAGTATATCATCTAGATATACAATCACAAATTGACCAATGAAATCCTTTAACACTTCATTCATCAGCCTCATAAAATTAATCGGGGCGTTCGTTAAGCCAAACGACATAAAAATCCATTCATATAACCCCTCATTTGTCTTGAAGGTTGTCTTCCACTCATCACCTTCCCTCATTCTCATCTGGTGATATCCACTTTTCAAATCTATTTTTGAAAAATAGTTAGCTCCACTTAAACAATCCATCAAATCATCCATCTTTGGCAATGGGAATATATATCTGGTGGTGATCTTGTTTATGGCCCTTAATAGAGTTGGCATTGCACATGGACTCAATCTTTCACTGACCAATCCTTTGTCTAACATATCTTGAACCTGTCTCTTCACTTCCTCATTCTCTTGAGGTGTCAACCTGTATGCTACTTTATTCGGTAGGATTTCTCTTGGTATCAAGTCAATGTGATGACTGATGCTTCTGATAGGTGGAAATGAGTTTGGCAAATCATCCACTACAATGTCAAAAAAATTCTCTAGCAATTCCTGAACTTCCTCAAGCAAATATTCCATTGAAGTACTAGTAAGGATAACTCTTGTCTTCCTTACTACATCAAACTTCATCTCCTGTTCCTTCTTTACTTCATTCCAGAGTTCCTTCCCACTCATGAGAAGTATGCTCATGCTAACTTCATCCTTTACCTTATTCTCTTCAATTGGCAACAACATGTATGTCCTAACATTATTCTCTAAGGTGTAAGTATTTCTCCTCCCATCATGAATAACATTATTGTCATACTGCGACGGTCTTCCCAACAAAACATGGCAGACATCCATAGGAATCACGTCACACATAATCTTGTCTTTATATCCTCCCATTTTAAATTCAACCAGGCATTGTTGAGTAACTGTTACTTGATGACCTTTCTGCAACCATGAGACCTTATATAGTGTCGGATGTGCAGTCATATCCAACTATAGTTTCTCCACCATTTTTGTGGATACTAAGTTGTCAATGCTCCCACTTTCAATTATCACCTTGCAAATTGTGTCCTTCATTTTGCAAGCTGTTATGAAAAAATTGGTCCATAGTGCTGGCGTTTCAGTCTCTGTCTCTTGCTTCAAGAGAACCTTGTTCATCATCAGGGATATTCCATCCTTGCACCTTCTACCTCAACATATCACTTCTGTGCTTCTGAAATGTGAGCTTCACCTCCTTTATTCCTCTCAGGGGAATCCCAAGACATGTGTCCTATTTTTCCACAGGCATAACATCTTAATTCTCCTCTTCTGGCTCTTCACCTTCCTCTAGGAAAAGAGTTTCTACCACCACTCTACCTTCCTTAGGAACTTCCTCCTTCTCAGAATGAATATGTGGTTTCTCCACCTCGTCTTTGGGATTCTGTGATTTATCCTGGGAAAATCCTTTGCCTTTGTTCAATATTCGACCTCTATTTTGTTGACTCTTCTTTCTGACCAACTTCTCTTCTTCTTTCAGTGAAATTTGGATGCATCATCTACAATCCTGACCGTCGCCATGCTGATTTCATCCTGAATATCATATCTCAGGCCATTGATGTATCTAGAAACCTTCTCTTCATCTCTCTCTCTCTGTCCAACACTAATGTTCAACTTATATAGCTCCTTTGTGTACTCCTTCAAAGTCAATCCCCTCTGTCTCAAGTTCTTCATCCTCCTAAACAGACTTATTTGGTAATCTTTGGGTATTAATTTCACCTTTAAGTTGGCTACCATTCGATCCCAACTCTTTATCTTTTGTTTTCCTTTGCTCCTCCTGTCGGCCTGTAGTTCATCCCACCATAGTGTTGCATGTCCTTTCAATCTATTGACAACATGTCTTACCTATTTCTCCTCTTTGAAATCCTCATAGTCGAAATACTTGTCCATTGCTCATATCCAATCAAGAAATTATTTTGTGTCTAAATTTCCTTCATACATAGGGATGTCAATCTTTGCTTTGGCTCCCAACTTGAAAACTTCTCTCAACAAGCGTTCTTCCGCAACATCCTCAACTACAACTTCTTCAACTTCTACTTATTCATTTTCTGCCTCGCTGACATCTCTATTATTAGACACTCTCCTTTGTGCTATATCCATGGCATCTATCCTCTCACAGAATTCTTTAATCTCCCATTTAATATCTTTGTTGGCTACAGGTGGCTCAAAACATCTTCTAGGTGGCATTGTGTTGACGCTTCTAATACCCCTCCTTCTGATATCATCTTACTCCTGTGTCTCTATAGAATTCAATTATGTACTAGCTATGATACCACTCTAGCGCAGACCCCCTTCCCTCAAAAGGGATGCTTGACCTCCAAGTCTTGGATCGTTAAAAACACTAAGTCAGAGTGACTCCTTTGGTCCCTACGGGCACCTAAAACAACTCTACCCACACACACAGGTCTCTCCCGCAAGTGACCACGGCTATGACCAATAGTCTATTCCTTCACAATTCAGACTTTAATGATATCCCAAACTCTTCTCTCAGCTTTTCTCGAAACATTCTTCTTCGAGGTTTCGAACTTCCGCCATGCATCTCCTTATATTCACCGGCCCCACTATGGTTCGAAATTTGTGACCTCGTGAAACTCTAGGCATTCCTCCCATGAAACTCCAAACTTCTGATTCCCGAACTCTTTAATCTATGGCCACATGACTCTCTCTCGATCAATGACTGAGATTGAATCGTGACTTCAGATTTCATGACTCTGCTTTCGTCAAGTCTTCAAACTTGCCGAACCCCTAAATCCTGAAACACTTCATGGTTATCCTCCTCGTAGTTCTCCCAGATCTGATGGTATAGAACCATTCATCTCCTCTTGGGATGAATCTTCCCCACTGGCTTCAATGAAGATCTCATGGATTTATCTCTTTTGAGATTTCCGCCGCCCTCCCTCATGAGCTTAACTTACTTGACTTCCTCTGGATGCTTCCTTCGACACTTAGTCAAAATCTCGATCTGTGCACACCTTGTGATATATCTTCTTCCATAGTCGACTCCTCTATTGATGACTGTGCACTCCTTGCAATTGTTCTCTATCCGCTTCTATCTCTCGTGACTGAGATCACGCTACTCCTCTTGATCTTTCATGTCTAAAAACTTTTCCACGCACTCCTTGCAGACGTCAATGCACTCCTTTCACACATACAAGTTCTTTTTATCTCTTCTGAGCTTCAAGTCAAAATAAAATCAGTCACGCACTCCTTGTGGACACTATGCACACCTTGAAATTATCTCAAAGAAGAGAAACAATTGGAACTTATTTACTCTTCACAGTAACTCATACATTCAACTATATGAATGTGATCATGGATACAAGAACAAAAAAATAGCAGGGAATTGAAAATAAACAAAAAGTCTACCATTCATTCAGATAGACACATAACAGACATTTGGAACAATATATCCTATGTTATATTCATTCAATTGAAACTTGTATACATACATACATTGTCCTTCACTACTCCTTAACATATACATTGTTAACCAACTATCTTCTATCAACATCCTTCCAAGAACTTCTACTTGTCAACATTTCAAAGATTTATACAAAGGAACTCTCTTGAGTTCTTTCTCCCAATTACTCTATGCTATCCTATCGGAATTAAATGCCATCAACTACTTAACATCTATTACAATGATTATCGAGTCAGACAGATAAGAGCACAAGCTCCATATCTGTACTGCAATCCTCCTCATTAAATAAAAATATATTTCCAATCGATCTTACGTGATGGCTCGGACTCCGACCATTAAAGATGTTCATTACTCAAAAGCTTTGTCAGATATTACATTAATACATTGATCTTTGAAATTCAAAATGTCTCAAATTACATGCAAATGCACCCAACTATATCCCGCTTGTTCTTTGTTGGCGATGCTCCTGCATCACTCTTTTATTTAGTTTTCTACAAAATATAGCACTACGCGCAATACATATTCAATCATAAAATCATGAAGAGGTTTGGGAACTTATGTGAGGCATACTAGATCACACTAGGATCCTCATATTGTAACCTAACCCTCAAAATATAGCATTCTTGACTCTTCTACAACCTTATTACAATCATAATAACCATCATCAACTCTTCGAACCCTTTCCAACCCTTTCAAACCTCTTACCCACCCTTAACCTAGACCTCCTAGGTTCTTATTTATACTATTTTACAGGCTTATAGTTGTTACAATATTTATCAAAAACCCTAACCCTATCATGGTTAGGCTTACTTGCCTTCTTGCCACATTTCTTCTCCTCTTTCATGTTGCTTTTCTTGCCAATTGTTCTTCTTCAAAAATAGGCCTGTGCCCAAAATAACCTTTCTTCTCAAAATAGGCCTACTCCCAACAGATGGATTCCATGAATAAAGTGAAAATTGATGCTTCTAGATAAAAATTTGCATATAATTATCAGGAACCCTAGAGACAACCACAATGTATTCACAAGAAAAATACATGTCGGTACTGTGGAAATACTGGACATGTCGAGAATAAATTCTTCAAGAAGTGAGACGATTTAGAGAATAAGGTTAAGAGAATTGAAAGAGATGTGTTGATCATTCGTCAACCCGCTAATAATTTCACCTTCCATTTTGGGAATTCTCAGTCCTTAATGTCTCATACTACATAGAATGAATGGGTTGTCAACTCTGTGTGCACCATATGGAAAAATATGCTCCTTTATTCATGAGATTGAATAAAGTTGAAGATAGTATAATCTATGTTGATGATGATTGTGCTTTGGATGTTGTTGGTCAGGGTGATGTAGATTATTGACATGGAAAAATTGTAGATGTCTATCATGTGCCAAATATGAGTGCCAATCTATTGTTTGCTAGTCAGTTGACTAAGACCGATAAGATTGTGAAATTTTGGCCAAATCGGTTCTATGTTTAGGATTTGAATTAAGGGAATTAGATTGTTGTTGACCAGATTCTGGACCCGACGAACAATTTATACAATTTTCATGACTCAAATCAACCTAAATCCAATCCAGATTCACTTATTTATCACATTGGATGTTAGCACTGAGAGTCACCCTCCGACTGCAAGAGGATAATCCCAGTACCCATCAAAATATTTGTGGATTAAAATGGTGTGAGTGGGTGATTTAGCGAGGCTTTAAGGAAAGGAAAGATGATGGAGATCACTGCAGATCAGTGATGGGCCATTGGGATATGGAGTCATAAATATTCTACTCAATGAAGGAATTTAAGCTACCTATCAGACAAAGGATTTAAAAGGTGGTGGGAAGGAGAAAGGAAGAAAGTGTTTGAATGATAAACCATACAAAATGGGCAAGATAAAAGAAGATCCTCTACCGCCTCAGGAATCCAGAAATCAGGGGGTTTACAATGATCCAGAAAAAAAGAAAAACATAGGACATCTGCTGAACCATGAAAGATGGTCATGATGGAAATAGATCCTCCATCACCTCAGAAATCTATAAATCAGAGAGATTACATTCAGACATGAACGGGAAACATAAACGTCTGTTGAACCATGAAAGATGGGCATGACGAAAACAGATCCTCCATCACCTCAGGAATCCATAAATCAAAGAGATCACATTCATACAAGATTGAGAAACCAAAACGTTTGTTGAACCATAAAAGATGGGCATGATGGCAACAGATCCTCCATCACCTCAGGAATCCATAAATAAGAGAGATTACATCTAGACAAGAAAGAGAAACAAAAAATGAAAAATAACAAGATGGTCTGATATAAAAACTTAAATGAATCTTCATTAACATAACAATTTACAATCCATGCCCTCAATCTTACAACAAAAATACAGTCATAACAACTCTAAAAGATTTCCCCTAGTCTGGGCCTAAACTACTCCCTTTACAAAATTAAAATTGACCTCTTTTATACTCAGATCAGTGCCCGACTCTCAGGAGTGTGATATGATCACCACATTCAAAGATTTTCTTGGAGAATTCTTATGTCAAACTATGCATGTATCCCTCTTTTAGACGCGAGCTCAGATCGACATGGGTCTGTAGGAAAATCCATTCACGGGGGTACCATGGGCTGACGAGTCAGTCCCCACGACCGAACTTTCCATTCCTTCCATTTATGGGGTGAGCCGAGGTTTCAACCACCAATCCTTCTTTCATTAACTTCCTTTTCGCGGGATTGCGATGCAAATTAATGCTCAGGGGGAGACCACATGCTTCTCTTGGATAGGATGTTATATGCGCATGTGATTGCGGGGCCGCTCAAAGGTGGTTTGGATCTAGACCGATTTTGGGGCCGCAATCCATATCCCTTCACCACATATCTCTTTTTACTTACCATGGTTTCAATTGTGGTACCGCTCAAGAAATTATCACCCAAGCATGTTGCATTCCTGCAATGGACTGTGGCCATCGATATCATGATCTTGGATGAGGCTTCACGATCAGCGGCTCAAATATGCCCCCTCCAAATCAATGGATCAGATCTCCCTTTTCGAATCGACGACTCATAACTTCTTTGCGATTCGGGCTTCAGACCTTTCAAACCTCAAACCTTCTCTGCCTTCTATTGCTTTTACCTAGAGCTAAAGATATGACCATGGATGCCCCCCTGAGATTGACGACTAGAATCTCTTCGGGTCTCCGGAATCTGGGAAAAAAAAACTCAAACTTCATTTTTGTTCTGGAAAATCCTCCAGAGCTAAGGATCTGATGACGCATGGTCTCCAGATATCGATGACTGAGATCCCTTCGGGACTCTGGGCTCTGGGAAAATCAATTTTCAAACTTACCTCTCCCACGAAGCTCGCGTATCTCTACCGCGTGTCCCCGTTGCTGGATGGTTCAGATGACATCATATGATGTCACATTTGTTGATGTGTCATGATAAGGAGAGTGACATGACCACGACCAAATGACCTGGAAAGAGTGCCATGTGTCATGCCTAATGAGAGTGCATCACACGATTTGGGTCTTTGGGAATTTGGTGCTTTTCTCATTTTAAAAATCCCAGAGTGATAGATCTAATGGCGTGTGGCATTCTTGATTTGGATGACCAAGATCCACTTTGGGTCTTCGGGCTCTAGGAAACCCAAAATCAAATCTTGCTTACTCTTCCATGTGCTTTTACCCGAAGCTATGGATCTAATGAAACGTGAATCTTGTTGATCAATGACTCGGATCCATTTTGGGCCTTTGAGACTTCGGGCCTTCGGCCACTTCAGTATCTTCGGAAAATTCGGCAGCTTTGTCTCTTCGGGACTTCAGGCTTCGTCCCTTCAGGATTTCCAAGCACTTCTCATTTCAAATCTCCCGAAGCTCATTTCCCCCAAGGCGTGGATCGACTTTCACCTGTCCCCTTTAACATCAACGGTTCGTATTCACTTCAGGGACTTTTTCTCCGACGCTATACTTTGTGCAAGTTTTCAGTCCCGAATGCCCGTGAGCCATTGATCTGGAATTTTCCTAGAATATTCGCCATTGAAAGATTAAAACTACCTTCTGCTTATTCTTCAATCCCAAAACAGACTGCTAAGAAATTTGTTCTTGTGTTCATGGTTGCGGCCTGTGTAAGCAAAGACTTGGGTGACTAGTGGAGAGCTTGGGAAAACAAAAGGACCAATGACCGAGGAAAAGGAGATGAGTGCTCAAATAGAAAGGGGGAAACAAAAAAAAATGACTTTTAAGGCTGAAAGGGAAAAATTAAAAGACATGGCCTACGAAAGAGAGAAAAACAAGGCAAGGACATAGACTCAGGTATATTCGACACACACCTACAGCCCTTGAAAAATTTCATGTGATAACATTTGGCTCCACAGGGGATGGTGTGCTCCCTACGAGATTCCAAGGATTCACAGTTCCAATGCTTTATCCATTGGGTTATGGATTCTAGCTCAAAACTTTCTCTGAAGAAAACATGGAGATATGAACACTAGTCTACTAAAAACCAAAAAAAACACACGGGCTCTAGAAAGATCTTATTTATGTACACTCCTAGACTAACTGACTTTTTACAAAGTTCTAGGTGAAAGTGAAATTCCACCAGAGCCAGTCAAGTAACCTCCTAACTGAAAAATTATTTACTCTTTCACTGATCAATAAAAGATAATGAAACTGTGACAACAAATTGATTACATTTTTCAGTCCTCCTCCTAGTGCTGAAGGCAAGATAAAGTTTGGAGGATTCAATGCCTGGAAAAAATTCCACTCCATGTACTGCTCTACAGGGTCATAAAATAGGTGACAAAACCTACTGGATTGGTAACATAAAACATGCTATGTCTTACAGCTACTCACATTTGGATGAATGTCTGTGGCAAGTACTGGTTAGTGAAAGGATGATGTAGGCCACTGATCCACTTCCTCTTTGTCTACTCCAATGACATCGACTAGCTGAGAGAAAGAATTTTCTTCATGTATATCCATGTATGACTCTTTCTCTCTATCATGCTTCTCTTGGTAGGATATTTTTTATTTCATAAGAATAATAGAAGCCTATGCTTTCTTCTTCTGAATAATCTTCAGGGGCAGGTGAGTGAAAAACTCTTCTATTTTTATCCTTGCTTCCTCTCTCAATCAGATATTTACCAGACTCATCACACGAGAAAGACTCTATAATATGGTGTATGTAGAATGCAAACTTCTTACAAAAATCATCCAAAATAAGATGAGACAGGTAAATCTTCTCGTAATATGAAGTGAAAGCATCGTGAAAATCCTTCAAAGAATGGATACTAGCAACAGGGAGAGATTGACACCATTCACGAGCATCTCCCTCCAAAGAAAATTTGAACATCTTGATAAATACATCCTCATGAACAAAATCATGCTCAATCATTCATACATGAAAATTGAATAAGTGCTCATGCTCGCTTCCTCTGAATCTCAGAAGATAATCATCCCATTCATTTCTATCCAGCACCAGATGTGGATAACCATATATGGATGAGAAATTGAAAGGGGCAAAACTCTGAGCCAGGATAGCCAAAATATGTGGCTCCTTCCTCTCTCCTTCATGGATCTCCGAAGGATCAAATTCACAATCACCATAAACATGAACCATGGAGAAGCTATACTCTTCGACATATGAATATTCAGAAGAGACATGTTAATCTTCATGGATGCTTAAAAAAACAGATACATCTAATATTATGCCATACATTTCTACGTTGTTTTTATCATGAATATCATTCAACACCTCGTGATCGTCATGGAAATTCTTTCTTCCACAAAAAATGATTCATCAAAAATATTCTCCTTGTGACAGGCATAATCTTTATAAAGAAAAGAAAACTCATCACTTTTCATAAAGATACTCAACGAAGAAACAATCTTTACAAAATGAATTGAAAGCTGCATGAAAACCTGTCAAAGAGCCGACGCTTGCAATGGGAAGAGATCGACTTTAATCATGATCAATCCCCCTTAATGAATGCTTGAAAATCTTATTATGAACATCTTAATGCATGATATGAAGTCGATGAATAAATTCATGAAATTCCAGAAATGTTTAGCTGGTACTTCTCATTCTTCTCTTCGAAATTTAGGAAGGCTTCTCTCCCATTTATATTTATCATGCAGTGGATTAGGGAAACCAACTATTTTCGAAAAATCACAGAAAGCATACCTCTGAGCTAAGATATTTTCCATTTCAAACCAGTGGAGTCGCCATTATATTTTAAAAAAGTGAAGTTGCCATGGTGAAATATAAGCATATAGAATAATGTGTCCAACCTCAGTTCACCATCTAAAAATCGATCTATCCATTGTCTCTCTCCCAGGGAAGATATCTTCATTTTCGTCCCTGAAAATGGTGCCATGAATGTTATCACTGAGATTCACCCTTCGACTGCAAGAGGATAAGCCCAGTACCCATAAAAATATGTGTGGATTAAAAGGGTGTGAGTGGGTGAGTCAACGAGGCTTTAAGGAAAGGAAAGACAATGGAGATCACTACAAATCAGTGATGGTCCATTGGGATATGGAGTCATAAACAATATGCTCAATGAAGGCATTTAATCTCCCTATTAGACAAAGGATTTAAATGGTGATGGGAAGGAGAAAGGAAGAAAGTGTCTGAATGATAAACCATAAAAAATGGGCAAGATGACAACAGATCCTCTACTGCCTCAGGAATCCATAAATCAGGGGGTTTACAGTGATCCAGACAAGAAGAAAAACATTGGACATCTGCTGAACCATTATAGATGGGCATGACAATAATAGATTCTCCATCGCCCCAGGAATCCATAAATCAGAGAGATTACATTCAGACAAGAACAAGAAACACAAACGTCTACTAAACCATGAAAGATGGGCACGACAGAAACATATCCTCCATCTCCTCAAGAATCCATAAATCAGAGTGATTAAATTCAGACAGGAACGAGAAACAAAAATGTCTGCTGAACTATGAAAGATGGGCATGACGACAACATATCGTCCATCGCCTCAGGAATCCATAAATCAGAGAGATTACATCTAAACAAGAAAGAGAAACAAAAAATGAAAACTAAGAAGAAAGTCTGATATAACAACTTAAAGGAATCTTCACTAACATAACAATTTACAATCCATGCCCTAAGGCTTACAACAAAAATACAGTCATAACAACTCTCAAATATTTCCTCTAGTATGGGCCAAAACTATCCCCTTACAAAATCTAAATTGATCTCTTTTATACTCAAATTAGTGCCCGATTCTCAGGAGTGTGATCTGATCACCACAATCAAAGCTTTGCTTGGAGAAGTCTTTTGTCAGACTGTGCATGTATCCCTCTATCAGAAGCGAGCTCAGATCGTCATGGTTCTAAAGGAAAATATGTCCACAGGGGTACCACGGGCTGATAATTCAGTCCCCACGATTGGATTTTCCATTCCTTCCATTTATGGGGTGAGTCGAGGTTGTTACACATCAAAAATACTCACTTTGATAGTGTCGCAAGTGTCGTCATTACAAAGGTTGCAAGTGTCGCAAGTGTCAGGAAAGCATACTGCCATGATGCCCATGTTGTGCCTATAACGACATGAGGAGGACACTTGGCACATGTCAAACACTTGATTTGGAAGAGGAGGAAAGGTTAACTGGGCTCATGAACCTTTTTCCATCTGAAAACACTCAAAAAACTAAGTTTTTGGAGGGGAGCACTCCCCTATACCTCTTCTGGGAGTGTTGGCGCTCCCCCTTACACTGTCTGGGAGCACTATAAATCTCCTTTGGCCCTTCTGGAGGAGCTCTATTGATTTTAGGAGTGATGGCGCCCCCCTTAAGCCTACTGGGGAGCGCTACATCGCTCTGATGGCCCTTTTGAGGGAGCACTGCCTATTCTGGGCAGTAGTTGAGTTGTTGAGATGAATGGGGGAAGGATCCTTTCATTCTTGGAAGGCAGTTGGATTCGAATCCCTAGTCCAACCATGATTTTAGGACAGATCCTCAACTGAAGGAGGAAAATCCTCAACTTCCCCAAGGATATCTCAAGTGGTTAAAGCCTCTCCAAGGCTATATACGCAAGCTTTCTCATGGTGAAAGGGGACGGGAAAGGGAGAATCACACCAAACTTATGATCTTATAAGTGGTGTTGGAACAAAGATATTTTGGAGGCAAGAGACCTATGATCTCATAGGGACCAATCGGTCAAGCTATCATCATTCGGATCATGGATCTTTTGAGCAAGGGGTAGACAAGGAGGACTTGGCGAAACTGCTGCAATTCATCTACGGCTGTAAGCAATGTTTTGTCCTCATTAATATAATTTGCTTGGCCTGTTTCTTTCTAATTTGTGTTCAATCTCACATGAATTTGTATCTTTAGTAGATATACCTATTTCAGACTAATCTTCATAGAGTAGGAAGTGGTCGTACTTTGTTTGTCTGCAGGGCTTATCGAAGAGAGAAAGATTGGAGCTCAATTCGGAGCATGCAGGGACAAACACCGGTAAAAGGTACTTCTTTTCTTCTTCCTCCTCACACACTAGTCCACCTAGATCTAAAAGGAAGTCATTGACCATGATAAGCACTTTATGTCTTATATTTAAGAGTCTATCTCTTTGAGGAGATCTACTGGGGAGGAATCAAAACTTTCTTAGTTTTGTTTTTCCTCATAGACCTTGTCTTACTCTTTGATTGATGTTAGACCTTGTTGACCCCTTCATATATGATTGCATTTGCTGATTGACACTTTACCCCATCACATTCAACTTGCCTGTCAAAATTTGATCAAAATTTTGAGTTTTTGGACATTTTAATGAGTTTTTTGAGCCTAACGCCCCCTGCCCATGTTAGAAGAGCACCAACACTCCCTGGAAGTGTTAGACAGATCTTTATAATGCTCTGGTGGCCCTTACACTAGAGCGCTAGCCCCTTTTTGCTCAAAATCTCTTCAAAAATTCCATTTTTTGGAGGTCCAGACCCTGTTTCTTCACTTCCTGAGCTGCTTTGTGACTCAATGATTCTTCCTTTGACCTTTGAAATGCTTCATCCTAAGAAGTAAACACCATGTTGCTCAGATTTTATGCCCTTCTCCCTTATTTTTGAGTTTGTTGTTGAGAGATTGAAATCAACCCATTGTTTTTTCTCTCCTATCCGGCTGAGCGGGAACTCCAGTGAAGGACATATGAAGTCTGTGACTCTTCTCATTTGGTTCTTTGAGGTCATCTGATCCAATTTATTTTTCCTTCCTTTTGCATTTTTTATTTTCTTTCTCTTGTTTGATTGCAAAAGGGTGTGTTGTTTGTGCGAAATCTACGTTTTCTTGTCTGAATCTCCTTGATCTGAAAGGGTAGTTGGCAGGACAAGTTTTTTCATCGAATTGATCGTCATTTGCATGAAAACGACAAAAGTACATCTTAATGATTAGTTTGCATATTATTTTGCATTTCTGAAATGTTGTAGCATCATATTGGATTTGATTGAGAACAAAATTGATTGAGGGCATTCCTTATCAAGTGTTTGATAGTGAAAA
>SNQJ01S0022097.1:17383-33734 GCA_010110895.2 Picea sitchensis | reverse complement strand
CCTGACCCCCTTGCACTGCAAAGTGGTGATGGGTTTTTCTATTTTTGAGAATCCTTCAACAAATCTATGATAATAACCTGCTAGCCCCATGAAGCTTCTCATCTCATGGGCATTTTTTGGCAATGGCCACTCCATAATGGCCTTTACCTTTTCTGGCTCCACAGAGATTCCTTCACCAGAAATAATATGACCTAAATAGTGGATCTCTTTCTGGAAGAAGGAACACTTTGACAACTTCCCATACAATTTGTTCTCCTTAAGGAAGGACAACACCACTCACAAGTGTTCCTCATGTTCTCTTTCGTTCTTGGAATAGATGAGGATGTCATCTAGAAAGACTTGTACAAAACAGTCTAAGTACTTCTAGAATACACCGTTCATGAGGCTCATGAATACGGCTGGCGCATTGGTCAATCCAAAAGGTACTACGAAAAACTCATAATGTCCAAACCGAGTTCGAAAGGCAGTTTTAGGAATATCGCCTTCCTTAATCCTTAACTGGTGATACCCTGATCACAAATCAGTATTTGAGAATACCGTTGTTCCTTTCATCTGATCAAAGAGGTCATCTATTCGTGGAATTGGGTACCTATTTTTCACTGTAGCACGGTTCAAGTCCCTGTAGTCTATACACAATCGTAAGGACCCATCCTTCTTCTTTACAAAAATTACTAGTGCACCCCAAGGTGAGACACTTGCCCTTATTAGCCCTAAGTCTAGTAACTCTTTTAACTGCATTTGCAATTCACAAAGTTCCGGCGCTGTAATCCGATACAGAGTTTTGGAAATTGGTTCTGCACCAGGTTTTAGCTCAATAGTAAAATCAAGATCCCTCTCAGGAGGTAACCTTGGTAACTCGTTTGGAAAAACATCCTTAAATTCTGACAATACCGGGTACTGATCTAATGAGGGTCCCTTCCTTTCATTCATTGCTTCCACTACATATAGTCGAAACCCTTGCCTCAAGCATCACTTAACCTTCATAGTTGAGATAAAGCGTAATGACACCTTTCTCCGTACACCCTGGATCTCCACTGGCCTTCCTTCGTTGTCTACACAAAGCACCCTTTATGCAAAACAATCTACCAAAGCTCGATGAGCTTCTAACCAATCCATTCCAATGATTAGGTTGTACGCCCCGAGAGCAGTGATGTATACCTTCAACCTAGTAGTACACACTCCCAGGTCTACTATACAATTATCAATGCTATGTCCTACCGCTTTTTTCCCCCCTGAAGCCATCTTGACTTGTTTAAATTCATCGTGCTCATAGGCTGTCAACCCACTCTTTTCTAATGCAGATGGTGAAATGAAACTATCTGTAGCACCAGAATCAAATAAAATCTTTACATTGATATGATTTAGCGTACCTGATGACTCCACCACCGTGGATTGATGTTCGGCCTGGCGATTTTTAACCGCTGCGTAAATCTAGTGGCTACTACTTTCTCTTCCCATCGGGGCCTTTCCTTCTCTATGCACAAATCCTGATTGTAACTCTGGGCAGTCACATTGGTAATGGGGCCCTCCACATCCCCAATAGGTAACACAGGATTGAACTTGCGCACTGTTATGTGACTATCTCTGAAATGATTTCCTTCCCATGGAACCCCTGCCCCTACTAGTTGTTCCCTGAGATGGCCGTGAACTTGTCTACGTCGTTGGTGATGAACGAGATGCTGCACTCTCTGCCATTGAAATCCTTGCGGCTACTATCCTTGGTGTGACTCTGTTACCATATGGAGGTGGACTTGAGCCCCCTCCCCTGGGAAATGTCCTAGGGGCCTTCCCTACGAATCCAGGATGATGCAGAAAGGTCGATCTCGTACCTCCAGTTAAGTTCATGTGTTCCTCCGCATAACGTGCATTTTCCATAGCTTCCGCTACTGAAGACGGTTTGCACATCCACACCATAACCCTTATCTTAGGGTTCAACCCATAGACAAAGAGTTATGCCTGTCATTGGTCATTATCCATATATGAAACATACTTGACCAATTCCATAAACCTGATCTCATATTCCTCTATGGTTCTGTTTCCCTGTACTAAAGCATGAAACGCTCCTACCTGTTGTTCCTCATAGTAAGCTGGCAGATATTTCCTTTGGAACCTCTCCTCGAAAAGTTCCCGAGATACGGTGTCCAGGGTAAGATGCAGTTGTCTTTCCAGGTTGCCCCACTAGTTCAAGGTCCTATCTCTTAACTGAAAAATCGCTATCTTCTCCTTTGAGGTGGACGCATAGTCCCTTAAGGCAAAACACCTTGTCATGCCTTCCAACCATGATTCTACGCGTTCATTGACGCAACCCCCGACAAACTTCGGAAGTTTAATCTTCTATAGTTCTCTAGTGATGTCTTCGGGTGGAGGTCCTCCCTGTGAATCCATCGACGCTTCTGTATTACCCATTCCAGATGGTGGGGGTTCCACTTCAATCCCTACTGGTTGTCACCCCTATAAAGTCTCATTTATGTCCTCCAAAGAGCGCAGTATGAGAGCTAGTTCCGACGATGGTGGTGGCGGTGCTGTCGGTGTTGGCGGTGCCTGCGACGATGCTCCTCTACCTCAATTCCCTCGAGTCCTAACCATCCTGTATGATTTAATCTGCATCAACCAAAGTTGTCAAGGTGAGTTCAAGGACGTTTCACATTTGTGCAACTTAACTAGAAAACAGGGTTAGGCGTAAGTTTTTTTTTTACATGTCTGTAAACAAACGTTACTCTCTTTAGGGGAGTGGCTAGGTTAGGGTTAAGCATCTAATCTTGGTGTCACTGCTTAAGAAAACTATTGACCCTCTCGCCTCATAGTTATGCTAGCTTTGTGCCATACTCGCCAATTTATCTAACTTACCTACCTAGTGCGCATGAAACCCCTCTCGATTATCCTGGTCTAAGTCCTTTAAAATTTTTCTCTTAAAACTAATTAAATTGATTTATAATCATAATTTATCGTTAACATTGATCACTCACTTAGTTAATTAATCAATCTAGTTTATTAGTTACTAACAGACTACTTTAATTTTGTTTTAAGCAAAATTTAAATATATAGTTAAAGCTTAACTAATATTTTATTATTTAACTTAGGGCTTAAACTCAATTAAATCTTAAACCTAATTACCCCCCCATTTTTTATTTTATTTTTTAAATTAAACTTTGCTCTTTAAGATTTAAAACTTTAAAATTTAAAAAAAAAATTAAATAAAAATTTAATTTTTATTCTAAAATTTAGAATTAATTCAAATTTAAACTTTACTCTTTGGTTTGAATCTAAACTAATTGAAATAATAAGTAATAAAAAAAAAACTAATTTTAAACTAATTTTAAAAAAAAATTAATTTTAAATTTGAACGATTAAATAAAATAAAATAAAATAACAAAAAAAAAATATTTTTTTTAAATTAGTTTCATTATGTGGGCATATGGGCATCGTATGGGCATCATGGTTTTATTATACATTATATGGGAATCATGGGTCCTCGCATGAGGCCCACATGTCCCTTTTTTCTCTTCACTCCCAAACCCTACATGCTCCGCCTTCCCCAAACCCTAAACGCATCTCTTTATTCGGCAAAAGCGATCTGCCTCCAAAGCTTCATTTTCTTTTTTTTCTTTTTCCTTTTTTTCCAGTAGAGGGGAGGCATAATGGCTCTATGGGTTTGGCCACGCACCGTCACAGGCTCCTCCCTATGGGCGATGTGCAGTGCACCATTCCCCCGTGAGATTCTCCTTCGTGGCTTGGTGCGGGGTCTTGGCCACTGGCTTTGACACATTCAGCACCAGGGTGCAATGTGGCTTGGTCTCTGGCACTTAGTATTCATACTGGAAAGTTGGTGACGGGTTGTTGTTGTAATTTTTTTTTTAATTTCTAAACTTTACATCCTTTGTGGGCTTGTCCCTTCGATGGTTTCGCACTGGTATTTTTTCATTGGATTGTGATGTGTTGTGTGTTGGTGTAGGTGTGTTGGCTTTGTGTTGGTGATGGCGCGTTGGAAGACCAACCTTTTCACCATTGCTTGTGCGCTTGGCACTGGTCTGGTGTGCTGGCTTCCGTAGCTTAGAGGTCTAGCTGGTCTGGTCGTGGCGTTTGGTCTTGGGCACTGAGATTTGTGTTGCGTTGAGCACAGTGGCACCCCCTCGTATAGCTCGGATGGTTGGCAAGATATGTGGAATACTTTGGTGCTTGAATATGTCTGTAGTTCGATTCTCATGGAGGATAATTAGAACCAATTTTTGTTGTCGAGTTTGTTGTTGACTGTGCTCATTTTTTGAGCATGCAGAGGATAGTAAAATCAAGACGGGGGTTCTAGTCTTCCGGTCATTTTTCCGCCCGCAGAGGAAGAGAAACCGAGCCGACGAGGGTTTTCTGGTGTGACTTTTGTTCGTGCAGAGAAAAGAATGGTTTTTTTTGTGTGTGTGACTTCTATCTGCACAGAGAAAAGAAATATCGGTGGGTTTTGAACTATTTGTTTGCAGAGGAGGCCGTGATGTAAAGGCCGACGATTTTTTTTTTTTTTTTTTNGTTCTAGAAAAGTTCAATCGTACGATTGCAGAGGAGGTCGTGAGGTGAAGGCCGACAAAGATTTGTTGTGCCAAGTTGAAGTCATGCAGAGGAGAGCAAAGCAAGCCAAGGTAGGCCATGAGCTGAAGGCCGCGGGATCTCATGCTGGAGGTAGCCAAACTAAGCAAGCGATTTGGTATACCTCTCAGGTGCTTGGCCCGTGGACTTAGATATTAGGTTTAATGCTAATACTTTACGTAGATATATTTTTTTTTACATAGATATTTTATGTGACTGGTTTGTACTTGACAAGTGACTTGGTTGATGAAATCGATATGTGTTATGGATTAGAACACTTCGAACACACACCATACTATATATATTTTTTTATATATACTGTAATACCTATATTTTTTTATATTGTTCGCGCTTGAAGTTGGCTTGGGGCTAGGGTTTGATTTGATATTGTGGAGATTGTGCCTATGGGCCCAATAATTTTATAATTTATTTTATTTCTAATTCTATATATATGTTAGGCTCTACCACATGAATTGCAACACTTCCAAACAACAAAGAACTTTATGTGTTGCAACTCAATGGCGTCTATCCTAAGGAAAAATTAAACAAGAAACAGATAATGCAAAAATGCATGAAGGGGAAAATCTAACCTATATGCCAATTTTTAGATCATTACCTGTGAGAATGAATCAACATGGAATGAAAAGGTACCAAAGAAAATGTCTCCAAAGTCTTGTATATAAGACCAAAAACAGTCACCCAGAAGTTAGTAAGTCCAATATAGAAACCTCTAATAAAAAAAAGTGCTAATGGATATGGAACTTTAAAAAAAGAAATCATAAGAATACAATATGTATAGACCACTACGTAGCCTTTTGGTCTATGCATATTAGTTCTCCAAGTAGAGCCCATTGATAGGCTCAAGCCAAGGGCTTCTTTGGTAAACAATATACAGATTTTCTAGTTCAGGAAGAGGTTGAGGATCCATAAGCATAACTTCAAGGATGACCTCATCCAAAGGAAACTCAACATCCATGAAACTAAGGCTCGACAACACACAAATACTAGGGCTTGAGGTCTCACAAACAGTAATATGAGACTCAAAAGGAAGCTTTGGATTACTTAGGATAATATGGGGATGCAAGGTCTCCCATGTTCCCATTGGATAAAACACTTTATCAATTTCTAATACCTAGTCTCAAGAAGGAGAACATAATTGTAAAGATCCCATCTCAGGAGAAATTGAACACCGAGGATAAGATGCCACATAATTCACCGGTGGAAGGAAAGAGTTTACTCGAACACTAGTGGCACTCAAAGGAGAAACATGAACTAAATTCGAACTAGGATGGTGATTATTAGATGAAATCTGATCAATAGTGGCAATGCTTCCATTGTGAGGGAAATGCAACCCACAAAAGAGTGTAGAAACCATATCCTTCATAGCATAAACATAGTCATTCTCGAGAATCATATTGAATTCTATTGGACCTGGCACCACTAACAAATCGACTAGAATAGTTTTCCCACCTAAGGTGATAGGAAACTGAGGAAGAATCCCCAAACATTCACTAGGTCTCCTATTGAAAACCAACAAATCATTGGGAGCTGACACAATCTTGGGAGAACCCAAATCTTGCCAATACGATGAGGGTAAAATACTTGTATAGGATCCTTCATATACAATACACCGATGAACACCTTTCAACATAGATTCAACCAGAACCATTATCTTGAAAGGTGCAGAAGAAGGAAGGAGAGGCTCTACAATATCATTCCAATCAAAGGAAACCATCTTAGGAATTGGAGGGAGCGTACTCGAAGAGAGTGGAATGCCCCTTTGTTTAGAACGTAGTGAATTGGAAATGCTAAATACATAGTTGAAAGATGCATCACTCCCTAGAATAAGAGTGGTATCAGTTGAATATTGTGTCATCTTGACCACTTTGGAAGACTGGTCACTCTCCAAAAGAAGAGTGGGATTAGTTTAAGATTGCATCGGTGTGACCACTTCCTCAAATACTGGTTGAGAAGGATGTGAGACAACATGGTCAAGAGACGCATCACCCCCAAAATAATACAGGTATCGACCAAATATGGGATCACCACGATCAATTCATCAACCAATGATTGATTATATTGTTCGAAAAATGAAGACGACACAGAACTAGAAGGGGCTTCATACAAGGACCACACTCTTCTTACCACGAAAATAGCAGGGCATAAACTATTAAGCTGATCTCCTTTGCAAATCTTACAAGGGAACTTGGTCTTACATCCTATTAGTCTAGGATTCTTAACTGTATTAATGCCCCCAGCATGAATTTTAGCGGTTGATGGATTTCCCCCAGCATGACTTGCAGTAGCTAGGTGTTGATCTCCAACATGATTTGTAGAGGTTGGTTTCATTTGTCTAGTATGACTAGAAGTGACTATAATTTCACTCTTATAATGACTCACAGAAGTTGGTTTCTTTCCCCTAGCATGACTAGCAGAGGCTGGGTGCAGGTCACCAACATGACCCACAGAGGTTGGTTTCTTTCCCCCAACATTACTAGCATAGGCTGGGTAAATGTATCCAACATGACTCACAGAGGTTGGTGACATATATCCAACATGACTAGTAGAGGTTGGTTTCACGCTTCCACCATGACTAGCAGAGGCTAGTTGCTGAATTCCAGTATGACTTGTAGGGACTGGGCTCTTTTCCCCAACATGAATTGAAAAGGCTGGGTGTTGCTATTAAACATGACTCACAGAGGTTGTTGACCTATCTCCAACATGGCTAGAAGAGGTTGGTGAGATAATGCTAGTATGACTCCTAGTGACTGGACTCGTGCTTCCTACGTGACTCACAACGACTAGTTTCTTTCCCCCAGTATGAATCACAGATCCCGGTGATAGGTCTCCAACATGACTAGTAGAGGTTGGTGATTTCTTTGTTGGAGATATTACACACTCACCTATAATTATTTTCCTAAGTTTGATAGTCCAATGTTGAGAATGCTTGAATATTCTCTCTATATAATATTCCCCTACAAAATAGGGTGCTTCTATTCAGTTCAAATTTAGTTACATTTAGTTAGACTAGAGGAAGTCACTCATGCATGGAAACATCATTTTTATCACCAATAGTTGCATGTGTTTCTATAACTTCTACACGTGTGACTTAGTTAAGTGATGATTGCATGAATAAGTTAACTAGGACTAGGTGGCAGATTACTTGGGTTTCTATCGATGAGTGTCTAGATCTCTATAGATCACTATTATGGTGCATTAGTTAATCATGTAGCCTATATCTATTGTAAATTATTCATTCTTTGAGTGTGGAATACAGATAATAGAAATTCTTTCATTATTTCCTCCATTTTAGTCTCTTATATTCACACCATTGGATGCTAAGTTTGCTTCATTGTTAGCTATATATTTTGTGCAGGTATCTCAAAAAATATACATGGTATCATATCCCACAAGACACTAGCAAGGATAATCACCAACACTCTTTTGGAGGTACCAAAGACAAAATAAAGAAGTAGGAAAGATGGAATCTATGTTTTACTCGCCGACAATATTTCTCACACCTCATAACTATTTGGAGTGGAAGCCAAAGATTCTACTTCTTCTCAAAAGTAGAGGCTTATACCCAATAACCATGGAAATGGAAGTAGAGCCTAATTCCATTGATGAGAAAAATGACTTTCTCAAAAGACAAGATATTTCCATAGGATGTATCTTCTTATCTATTTCTCTTGAAATTTATCATCAAGTAGATGATGAATCACAAGACTCAAATCCAAATGAATTATGGACTATATTGGAGGTTCGATTTTGGAATAAGGAATATTTCATGAAAACGTTTGACAAGATAGATCCAATAGAAAATCCACTGGAAGATCAATCCTCTCAGTTTGTAGATTCTTCTACACATGTATTTGCACAACTCTTTGTTCCATTCATTGGAGATGATGTCTACTCGATTTCATATTTGTTTTCTGAATCACATACAAAACATATAATCTATGCATATCATAAGCCGCATGAATTTTTTTTTCCATGTGTCATTCATGCATCCTAGGAGCCACATGCAGAGACTCCCATCCATGCATCTCGGGATCCAAAAAGGGGGCCGCGCACATAAGATTCAATTATGACATTTTATTATAATAATATTCAGAAATAAAATTTATATTTGAAATTCTCTCGGAAAAATGTCCAATTTCAAAAAAAAAATCGTCCAAAACAGAGTCCGGGAAGTGAAGTTATGAGCTTTTTAAAATCAACAAATTTTCATATTTTTTCCATAAATGGTCATGCAATTTTCAAAGTTTCTTCCAAAATTCACATGGATTTGGATCTTCTTCTTTACAATAAGATAAGGTGGATATATGTGGACATATCAATAGTGAATCTACTTCATCATATCCATACATAACCTCTTCAACAAAATCTTCATTGAGCATAAGCTTGCACATTTGCAAGATCTCCTTGGATTGAAGGACATAGTTTCTTAGCAAATACCCTTCTTCTTCTTTTTTATCTTTTGATGCATTGTACTTTGAGGGGGCGGTGGGGGGGTGGGGAGGGCTTCCCATGAGGTTTTCATTCTTTCCTTTTTTCTTTAGTGTCTCATTATTATATTCATTGTACAATGGGTACCTAACATGGCCTTATTTTCCATGACCCACTCATCATATACACCCTGGTAGTGTTCAGGGGGGCTGTTGGAGATATTACACACTCACCTAGAGTTATTTTCCTAAGTTTTATAGTCCAATGTTGATAATGATTGAATATTCTCTCTATAGAATATTCCCCTATAAAATAGGGTGCTTCTCTTCAGTTCAGAGTTAGTTACACTCAGTAAGACTAGTGGAAGTCACTCATGCATGGAAACCTCGGTTTTATCACCATCAGTTGCATGTGTTTCTCTCATTTCCACATGTGTGACTTAGTTAAACGATGATTTCATGTATCAATTAACTAAGACTAGGTGGTAGATTATTTCAGTTTCTATTAGTGAGTGCCTAGATGTCTCTATATCACTACTATGGCACATTTGTTAATCATGTGGCCTATATCTATTGTAAATTATTCACTCTTTGAGTGTGGAATAAAGATAATAGAAATTATTCCATTCTTTCCTCCATTTTTGTCTCTTCTCTTCACACCTTTGCATGTTGTGTATGCTTCATTGTTAGCTAGATCTTCTATGCAGATATCTCATAAAATCTACATTATTCCTCTTACTCTTCCTCTTCCTATTCCTTTTATACTTATGGTTACTAGTAGTAAGACTTTCACCAGAAGAGGGATAAGGAGAAGGAGAAGGAGTAAAAGTTGTGGATGTAGAAGGTAAAGGATCAACATTTGTATGATGCCCATAACATAAGGTTCCTATTTGAGAATCATCAAGAGCATTCGAGACACTCAGAGTGGTGCAAAACAAAATAGATAGTCCTACATTCAACTAAGGAATGTTCAAAGTGGCCATAAATGGGGCACCAACGTTTCCAAGGAACGGAAAATCACAAGGATCCCCCAATGAAAGGGTCTCTTGGTTGGTATCCTCAAGAAATTTGGACATGACTTTATTATGCACAGGTTCATCCCTTTTGGGATTCTTTATGTCCATAAAAGTCTCACGCACTAAATATGGTGAACCAGTGGTATAAAAACCGACACCTTCGAGGAGGCGGCTCCACACTTTCAAGAGAAAGACTAGGGGTCCTTCCCAACTAGTAGAATAATTGGTTGACCACCTTGAACCCAAAACCCAAAAGAGGTGATGTTGACACAACCTAAGTCCAACTATAAAAATCATCACTGCGCTAAAAATTTCTAATAGAAACATTGCAAGAAAACATCTTTTCCAAATCTTCAGCCTAGGTGGATATGGTCCCAAGTCCAAAGAAATCAAAAAGTGGAAATGGACCTTCCATACAAAGTCATAGGTTGATTAAGTCTCATGAACAAATGGACAAAGGAGTGATAAGTAGTTATTCCAACCTCCATTGACTAGCCTTACCTGGCACAAGCACCCATGCTTTGCAGGTCACCCTCCAACAATAATAAAAAGTGTGATACATAAAATTCCCTAGGTACCATGTGAAACCCCTTGTAGTCACCTCTTAGATCCCTAGGAAAAGAAACTAAGGTCACCAAATCCCAGTTAGAGGGTACAATAAACGGTCGTGACTGGACATATGGGAAGGGTAACTAAGCCTGAAGCTCTTCCATAGGACTGTCTACAAAAGGGCTCGTGTCACTTTAGAAAATATCAAACTAGGTATGAAGCTTCGAGAGTATTGACACTAAGAGGGCCAATGCCATTTCAATAAAAATTCAACCAGGTTCAAAATTCATAGAGTACCGATGCCAAATGAGTCAGTGTCACTTCAAGTAAAAAACCCAAATACTCTTAATCCACTATGCTCGGATAACACTCAGTGGAGTTAGCGTTCATTTTATAGGTTGTTATTTAATCAACAAGGGTGTGGAGTGAAATTGATGTTGTTTCAGAGTCTTGCAAAAAATGAAACCCATAAGAACATAGGCAAAGAAAAATTTACACTAATCCTTCAATGAAAAAGAGTTTCAAAAAATAAAAAAAAATGCATGAACAATCCTTTAAACCTTGAAATGCAAATTTTTCCTTTCCTAATACAAAATGCACTAAATACCTGAGTGCTAGTAAGCTAGTTCTTTCCTACAAAATTTCGTAGGTAAGGGAACAAGAAAATAACAACCAACGACCAAGTTTTTTTTTTTATTATTTGTTACTAGAAAGAAATGGAACGCAATTAGGATGCAATTTTTTCTTTTCTTTTTATGAAAAAAGGGAAGAAGGCAAAGAGGAAGAAATAAAACATTCTAAAAATACTAGAAGGAAATAAACAACCTGAAGCGAATCCCATCCCCTCAAGACTAACCTTTCAACCCACCTAAAAACCATATAAGAAAAAGACTAACCAAATAAAAAGAAATAACTTTATAGCATGATTTTCAAGTTTTCATAGGCTTAATAAAACATTCAAAGACAAAAGAAATGAGATAAAGTTTAGAAAATACTGAACAACCAACCTAAATCCTCCCAAAACTCAAAGAATGGACCAAAAACAACCTTTCTCATAAAAATACGTGACACCAAACATAATGAATAGCATATATATGCTATTGGAACCGAGGAAAATCACATATATACGTGATTCAAACAAAGTTAAAATGTGTATGGTTTGGAAAAAACTTAGCAAAAGAAGTTGCAAACTCAAGGGAAGCTTCCAAAACCTGGAGAAGGCTTTTGGGATAGCTATTTCTTTGAAAATCAGCCCAGAAAACAAGAAAACCACAACAATCAAGACAACACAAGATCCCTTAAACCAACCCAAACTAGGAGAAAAGAGTCCCCAGTATGGTCCCCAACTCTATTACATGATTTTTACCCTATGACCTTGGTTCTATGTCACAATAGAGCATTATCTTATCTAAAACACTGAACTTACCCTCCCGCGTACAAACTTGTAAAGAAATAACTACTTGGAAGAGAGAGTGGAAGACCTCACAACTTGTATCCAAATGTTCGATGTCGTTCCTCGCTCTTGACCTTTGACTTACCCCTGATATTTGTCCACACCAACCTGTAAAAGGAGATCAAGTCTATATTGCAACAAGGTAGTTATGAAATCAAGATATACATGTAATGTGAAAAATTCAAATATGTAAATCAAGTTAACATATACAAATAGATTGAACAAAATTACACATATATGGAGGGAAATGGAACTCTTTTATTGAAATAGTACAAGTAGGTAGTTACAACCTGACCCTAACCACTGACACTACCTCTAAGCCAATCACTTAGGTTCCTCCACTAGATCCTTCAAGCATCAACTAAACAAAGTGGTTCTTCCTCGAATGACCTAGAAGGGATAGGAACACACCCTATGGTCATATATGAGAGAGGAAGGAATTTTGGAAATGCAGATTTCCATATTAGGGGATGCTACTCATAGGTTCAGGGAATAGGGAATTTTGCAAATCGTCAACATAATATTATACCAAGGTTTTTTCTCCTCATCCATACCCCCATAGGTTCTTATATACCATATTAAATATGTTGGGATGGTTATATTCCATTGTGTATGGCACAATGGAGGTTTATGAACAACACAAACCAAAAACCCCACCCAAAAATGTGCAATATTTTTATTTTTCACAAAATTAAGGGTATACATGGTTTGTACACTATAAAATAGCGTATGTACGTGATTTGCACATGGGTGAATAGAGTATAGAAAAAAAGTGTTGTGTTTTAGATGATTATGACAAAGGAGAATGGGATTTAGGTTTGAAAGATAGTTAATGGACTAGGCCATCTCATAAATGCAATTTTTATAGAAATTTGTGGTATAACATAGATTTATCAAGATCTACACTTTTCTTGGGCTTCAGGAAGATGCAATTCGGGGGGAGTTCCATTGATGTAATTTCACCTCCTGAATATACATATTTGTGTGTTGATGGGGGGTGTTGGAACATCAAACATTGATGGTTCATCACACATATCCTAGGTTTAGTCGATCAATATGTTGACCTACATATGGACACAATTGGTCGAGAGATCAACCTACACAACACACCTGTTGGTCGAGTAGTTGACGTGCCTATTGGTCAGATAGTCGAAAAACAGTCAAAGATAGTGGACAGATGGATCGACCATCCCTGTAATCGACTACGAGTTAGATGGATATTCATTTGGGTCGAGTCTCGTCAATATGACTTGATAGAGAGGATTTGTGGAGTCATATCTAACCACCTATGGTTATATGTGGATAATATCTTCCAGATTCTGTGGGATTCGGTTAGATATTGAGACTATAAAAGAATACCCCTTCGTTCATTATCATAACGTTGAATGTGAATTGAGATTTCACAATAGATCATGCATATCAATATGTGTAATATGCACTCTGATGTTCTGATCACAATACGATGTGCTTAAGTGTTGTAATGGTGTCTTTAGACACCACCTCTGTTATTCTAAATTTTTGCCCCTCTTTGATTGTCTGTAGTACTATGTTCTTTGTTTCATATCATGTTCCATTTTATTCCCCGACAAAAATAAGTTGGGATGACCTTACTCCCAAACAACTAATTCTTTTAGATGCTAAATTATGATAAGGTAAAAATTTTAAGAACCCCATAGTTGAATTAATTTTAAATTATCTACCCACTTTAAGGGGGATATTAAAAATACTATTATTTTATTAAAAAGTGAATTATTATTTAGGAAGATAAATAAATAATCAGAGAAAAGGGGGAGTGACACATGGGGGGGAAGAGTAATGAATAATAATGAATTTATTAATTAAGAAATTTGTAATTTTGCATGAAGGGGGTGAGGTGGCTAGCCTCATGGGATCTATAAATAGAAGAGAGTATCCATTTTTGGGGGGTGGTGACCTAGAGAGTACATAAATGCTACGAAAATTATACCAACATAAATAGTTGGAATCATAATATTGGAGATATTACACACCCACCTAGTATTTATTTTCCTATGTTCATTAGTTTATGTTGAGGTTATCCCTTAGTCTGAGATATTCTCCCCTAGATGAGGGAACCACATCCTCTTCAATCATTACTCAATTCTACTTTAGTTAGACTAGTGGAGTCAAGTCTCACATAGAAACCTCAATATTATCACTAAGTGTTGCATGTTCACCTTGGAATCATCACTAGGAGGGTGCAATTCACATGAATGAGGCTAGGAGAGCACTACACATGTGTATGAATTATATTCTCTCCACTTCACTTGTGTGAGATAGTTAACTAATGATTGTATGGTTGGTTAACTAGGACTAGGTGGAAGTTCACTCAATTTTCTATTAGTGTATGTCCACATCTCTCTAGAAGACTACTATGGTGCATTAGTTTGAGAATGTAGCTTATATATATTGAAAATTATTCACTCTTTGAGTGTGGATTGTGTGGAATACAATTATTTCATTCTTTCTCTCCAATTCCTCTCTTCTTCTCTTAACTTTGCAAGTTTTGTGTTCATTGTTGATAGCTAGACTCTCTGTGCAAGTTTCACTACAATTTCACATGGTAATAAATCCGATATGTGTTAGGAAGAAGGCACAAAAATTATGTATTATAGGTACACAATATTGAAGCAATTTCAAAGGATGGAATTTCGATTGTCTGTCATTCTTACCCCATACAACTACTTCAATTGGAAGCCGAAGATTCTTCTTCTTCTCAAAATCATAGGATTATATCGAATTACTATGGGAACCGAAGTAGAGACCAACTCCACTGATGAGAAATCTCATTTTCTCAACAAACAGAATATGGTTTTCAGACTTATCTTCTTGTATATTTCTCCTTAATTACTATTCCATGTTGAATCATTCACAACTCCAGACAAAGTATGGAACAAATTGGAGGTCCTATTCGGGAGGATGATCATGAAGAATGCATGTTGGAGAATTCCAAGATAAATCCCACAAAAAATCCATTGGAGGGAAAAATCCACTTCACTTGTGTGAGCTAGTTAATTGGTGACTACATGGTCGACTAACTAGGACTAGGTGGCAGTTCACTTAGGTTTTTGTTAGTGTATTTTCTCATCTCTCTAGAAGACTACTATGTCACATTAGTTTGAGAATGTATCTTATCTATATTGTAAATTATTCACTCTTTGAGTGTGGATTGTGTGGAATACAATTCTTTCAGTCTTTCTCTCCAATTCTTCTATTCTCTCTCAACTTTGCAAGTTTTGTGTTCATTGTTTCTAGCTAGATTCTATGTGCAAGTTTCACTACAATTTCATAGATAAATGGGATTTGGAAAGGATTTAGGATCACTAATATGAATTTTGTCAGTGGATGGTAAAATACATGATGTACATATATTCTACAACTAGAACTGGTTATGATCCCACACAACTTGGGGATCTCAGGGAAAGGATTTTTCCTTGAGTATGGCTGGGAGGAAACCGGTTAGGATCATGAAAGTTGGAAATGGTAATGGACTTAGAGCTAATGGATGGATCATTACTAAAATTGAGGAAACTACCCTTCATTGAGAGTGGAAATTGATTGGTACAACCTAAGTTGGAAAAAGAAAGGGGCTAGTGGATGGAACACTCTGCAACTGTTGCATTTACATTTATAGTTTGTTATATTTATAATTGATTTGAAAATTTATGTTAAATAATATTATGCTAGTTGTATTAGTTATGAAATTTATATTTTCTAGAATAGATATCAATCTGGACTTGATATATAAATTATTGACTCGTTGTTGTATGGAATTGTGTTTAGATACTAATTTACTATGAAATGCATGAGAAACATGTGTAAACAACAAGAAGACAATATGGAAAATCTATGGAAAAAAAATCCATTTCCTATATGCCAAAAATATATTTGAGAAAACAAAAGATGCACTTGGAGGTAAATGTTCTAAAATAGTTATATAATGCATTATTAGGTTGGAAGTGAATTTGGTTTATTTATCTTCATGTAATTTTGATTTCAAGTGGTTATTCATGAAAAAGTTTCCTCATGAGTTGTAGGAATTGTTCTTGAATTCAACCCTCTAGAATAAAAAACGATGGACGACTTTGAACATGGAAATTCCAACTACACTTACTAGGTAAAAATGATATACATTAGTTTATTGGAAACTCTATTAATTGTGAATTTCTATAAGAATAAAACCTGATGGTCGTATTCTTCCATTCTTGAATATCATTATTAATGGTTGAAATTTGACGTGAAAATTTTAATGATAAATGGATTATCATTAGTTTTCTAAAAATTATAGTAATTTA
>SNQJ01S0022097.1:0-17139 GCA_010110895.2 Picea sitchensis | reverse complement strand
TGTATGTATGTATGTATGCATGTATGTATGTGTAACGATCCCATCGTTACGACTGCATGCGAATCAAAACAAGTGATTTTTTTTTTTTGTTTTAAGTAGGAAGGCACTCAAAGACAACAATAATCAGCACAACTTTATGACAAACACAACTTACACATTTGGGCAACAGGCAAAAATGAATCAACATACTAGCACATCATGCAATGAGACGAAACATGAGATAATCAATAGACAGATAAAATGACTACCCACCCGACACAAGAAAGACCATGCCTACAAGATAAAGGTCGACAACCCGACACAATGACTTTGACGACCAGTAACTAGAACCCTCTAGGATGCACAAATCAACAGATTGAGGCATTACAAAATCAAGTACCAACATCAATTGCAACGAACAACGCCCACATCAGGAAGCACAGACTCTGGCTAGGTTATAATTCACATATATCCATCAAGGCACGCAATGAACCCCTCATCAAGAATCATGCCATCACCAGGTGATAGGCGTGACAATAACCAAGGTGCAACATGACACATATAGAGTAACAACCCAAGAAAATTCAATGCGCTAGGAGATTGAGTTAACTGTCAACCACATGATGACTAACCCACACCCAATCGATAAGTCAACAAGATGCAAGGGAAACTAACAACTATAACATTCATACAATACATTAAAATAATTATTATCAAACAATGAGTTCATTGTAGATAAATTCCAATTCCAGATATATGATAAGTATTTTTCTAAGGATGAATTCACTATCTTTTAAACTGAACAAGATATGAAACATGTCTTTTAAACAATATAAATCATGTCTTTTAAAATGTAATTCACTATTTAAAGGAACGCAGATAAAGTTTCTATCTATATGATCTATGTAATAAAATAAATGCTAGATCAATGTCAATAATAAATGGTATCGCAACTCAATTTCTATCAATCCATGCTCTTCAATTGCCATCCATTAATGCTACCCATAGAATTGTTGCCTAGCAATGGCATCGCTATCTAGCATTAACTCGCTGTGCAATTACATTTTTAAAAGAATTGAACTCTACAATTTAATCTCTGCCAGTGATCTCGCTGTGTTAATAACATGTAAAAATAAACAAATGATATAAATCGATATCACTATGTAATGATATAATCGATGTGTACAAATATGATATCATTGTCCATAAAAAGGAATTAACAATTTTAAGGAATTAACAAGGAATCAACCCTATATTTGTTGTCCATTAAAAATTATAATTCACTGTCTTTGAAGTTGAAAAAAATATAATCGCTATCTATGAATTACATGATTTTATTGTCTATTAATATATACGTTATTGTTGTCTATTTAATGTATGAATCGTTGTCTAGTGAATACAAACAAAATATAGAAGAGAAGCGTTGACATGTGTAATAGAATAAAAATGGAGTTGTTGTCATAAGAATTGTTGTCAACACAGTAAATCACTACCCATTATCATTAAATATTCGATGTCGTACCCATTTATTAAATCGATGTCTTTAATGCATGATAGCACTGACATAATATATATATATATTTAAATCATTGTCAATGTAAACATGTTCGCTGTCCACAATCGCTCTCTGTCATGTGCAATGTTGTCTATCATATATAACTTACTATCAATTAGAGATAAAAACGCATCCAATAGCAATGAATACAACATAGTCACATCCAGTCCTACACTCGTTGTCACTCAATGTAATAAAAATGTAGGTATCCACATGAAATCACTGCTAAAAATTCGTGGTTGATTGAAATGCAGGTAAAAATTTGTGGTTGATTAAAATGCAGGTGGAGCAGTCAATGAAAAATGAATGTAAAAATTTGTGATTGATTAAAACGCAGGTGGAGCAATCAATGAAAAACACAGGTTAAAATTCGTGGTTGATTAAATGCAAGTACAAAAATCAATGAAAATCGCTTGGTAAATTCGTAAAAAAAAATGGGTATGAAGTATATCAACTACTCTCTTCCAGGTAACATTTTTGGGGTAATTTCGAAATCAATGCATATAAAAACACTGTTACAGTAATAAAATCGCATTCACTAAAAATTTCAATAGCAGTCACTGCATCTTAAAAAAACTGTCAATTTATTACATCCCAGTCACTACATGTAAATCATAGTCAAAATGCCAAACCAAGCACTGGTATTCATCACTAAAATCGCAGAGTTGATACAGAACAAAGTGTTGGGTTTTATCAATAAAATCGCATGGGTTATACCAATCAAGCGTTGGGTAATATGTCCAGAAATCGCAGAGATAAAGAAGAGAGATAATCAAACAAAAGACGCAAAGATAAATCATTCCGCAATGAATCAATCAAAATGAAAGGATGCTCATTCTTAGAAACACATGGATACGTAAGGGATAGATAGTTGGACAAACAAAATTTATCCTTCACTCATCATCCATGCACATAAAATTAGAGCATTTGAATCTATAGGTATTTGAATGTCGAAGTGACGACCATCGATTCGGCTCCTGGCCGACTGATCAAGCACAGACTCATGACTAAAGGGATAAGGGACATAAGATAAAAACACAGAGAAGTCATTGCAATAAGAGGTTGGGTTCGCCACGGGAAATCAATTCAGAATACAATGAGTAAAGGGGTTAAAAATACCATAGGAAGTTAGGTGCAAGAAAGTTCATGTCCATGAAATATTAAACCGAGCACATAAACTAACATGTGTAAATTACATTCTATTGCAAGTAAAAACTTTAACAGGCATACCGTATCCAACGCGAATTCTCCGAAGTTGTTGTCCTGCACACGCTCCTTCCACCTCTCTCTTTCCAACCGATGTGACCTCACTAGTACCTCCCAACCAAATATAGGGGTAATCTTCTTCCCCTTGAGCCCCTCAAGTTGCAAATGGGCCACAAACATAATAACAAATAAATGCTAGCACCCAACTCGCCTCGCAAGGTCAAGCTACCACTCGTTACCCGAGCTGGGTATCCCAACTCCCACAAGAGAAGTTCAGTAAAGAAAAAAATTTAGCAGCGTAACGTTACGCAAACAGATCAGATCCATACTCCTCCTCCATCCTTTTTATAGAGTTTTTAAGTAATTGGTTTCCCAATTTCTTATCAAATTCATTTTTTAGTTAATTAAATTCGAAAAACCTCCCTCGTACACTTGTCACCCATCCCCTAGATGCACCAGAAAATTAATTTTATTAAATGATTAATTATTCCTATTTCCCTCACCCAACTAAAATCATTCCTAAAAACACTCCTTGGTGTCCCAATAATCCCTTACAAATCTTAAATGATTTAAACCTTACTTAATTCCTAGTTGAGTTCATAAATAGCAAGTTCCCAAGGCAAGATTCCTTACTAAGTTAGACATTCAACTTTTTATTTATGTTCCCCCTTTTATTTATGTTTCCCCTTTTCCCTTAAGTTTCCTATTTCTTTTAAGTTTCCCTCTTTTTCCTTTCTAACTAAAAATCAATTCAGCAAGTGTAGATAAAACAACCCTTTACCCTTTTACCTCTTTAATTAAAATTAATTTAGCAAGTGTAGATAAAACAACCATTTCCCTTTTTAAAATTTTAATCCTCCATTATAATTTGATTTTAATAATTTAATTTGAATTTATCACCCCCCCACTTCTTGTTACATGTTTAATTATTATTATTTTTTTTTACCACATGTGCTACTTAGACCTAGGTTTTAATTTCTCTAGGCTGGGCGACATTTTTATTAGGGAAAAATTGTTTTTAAATATTACTTATCACATCATTAGTTTTAAGGATGACTAGGTTTATTTACTTACCCATTTAACTCGCGACGTGCCCTTCGGAACACACTACGTAATCCAAGGGTGCCACTCACCTCTTTCCATTTTCCTTGTGCGACGTGCCCTTTAGGATGCACTACATGCTCCAAGGGTGCCACTCGCCTCTTTCTATTTTCCTTGCACGATGTGCCCTTCAGGATGCACTATGTGCTCCAAGGGTGCTACTCACCTCTTTCCATTTTCCTTGAGCGATGTGCCCTTCAGGACGCATTACATGCTCCAAGGGTGCCACTCACCTCTGGATTGACTTGGTAGATATCAAAAACCGCTAGAGTCAATACTCCGCCAGGTGATCTTGTGGGAGACTAAGGCCCTCTAAGGAATAAGGCTCCTGCCTTATTATGCGCCCTTTAGAATCATCATGAGCGACTGTCGTAGTCTTACCTCACGACATCCTGGGTCTTCTAGAACTAGGTAATCATTAATCTATAATTCAAGCCACGACGGGAGTTCTAGTAGGTTGTGGCAGGGCTTCTCCCACACCTCTCCCTCAAATTCTTTGGTTGTCGTGCTTGACCCCTCTACTCCACATGTGAGTCTGGTCGGCAAGATATCATCAGCTTGCATCCATCAACGAATCATGTCAGCAATATTAATCAATCATCATAACATCTAATCATATGTACATATGTCACATCAACAATATTCAACGCAAAAGTCCACTCTCTGACTCGATCCAGAGTCCAAGGGGTTTCATCGATGTCTCTGCATCCTTGAGGCCCAAAGTCCTGCACACTTAGGAGAACCCACTCAATAGAACTTGTCTATGTCAATACAACAAAATAACATATAATCATATCCATAATGCCTCACAATCACAATCAAATGACTAATAGTATAATAATCCAGATCACTTGCAAGCAAGTGTCCTCAAAGAATAAGTTTTCTAAGTGCGCGCAAGAGCGGGATGTTACATACACCCCCTCTTGGTCTAAAATTCATCCCGAAGTTTCAGAGTATGTAAGTGCCTATAAAAAGTGTATCACAGTATCATAAGTCTATATATCCAACAAAAATGGAAAATGCTGGCACATATCATATGCATCCTCCCAGGTCGCTGAGTGCAGACTATAGTTGTCCCACTACACCTTGACTTGATCTATTGTTCGACATCATAGTTGTCAAATGCGATGGTCCAGGATGTAGATTGGCTCAGCCATGAGTGAACCCTCGACAGATACCTGCATGGAAATCATGCCAATAACATGTGTAGGATCACCAATATAATGTCTCAAAATAGATACGTTAAAAACATTGTGCATACGACTCAAAGAATTAGGAAAGGCTAGTCGATAGGCCACGAGCCCCTTCCTTTCCACAATATATAAAGGTCTCATGAACCTAGGAGAGAGTTTAGCACCCTTTCCAAACTTGGTTTAACTCTTATGCAGTTTCACCTACAAGAAGACTCGATCGCCAACTTTGTAACTATGGTCTACACAATGCGCATCGGCATAAATCTTCTATCAATCGTGCACTTCCTTGATCCTTTGTCTTAGTGCTTGCATTTGATCCTCCATTTCTTGGATCGCTTCTGGTCCCACTAGGACCGTATCCTCAAGCCGATCCCATCTCAAAGCTGTCTGACACGGTCGCCCATAAAGAAACTCGAAAGGCGCCATCTTAATGGTGCTTTGATAATTGTTGTTATATGCGAATTATACTAGTGGAAATAATTCTTCCCAATGCTTTTATTGGTCCATCAAGTACATACACAATATGTCCTCTAATATTTGGTTTGTTTGTTCAGTTTTCCTGTCTATCTCCGGGTGATATGCAGTGCTAAAGTTAAGTTGGGTTCCCAAGGCCTCTTGGAAACTAGTCCAAAATCGTCTGGTAAACATTGATCCTCTATCGGATATAATCCTCTTAGGCATGCCATGCATCCTCACAATCTCACTGATGAAAAAACTAGCTATGTTTGGTTCCTGATACGTCGTACATATAGGAATAAAATGAGCACTCTTCGTCAGAGTGTTGACTACCAAAAAAATCGAGTCGTGTCTCCTTGCTGTCAGTGGCAATCCAACAATGAAATCCATCGAAATGACCTCCCATTTAGATTTTAGAAAAGCATGTGGTTGTAGTAATCCTACTAGATGTATATGTTTAGCCTTTACATACTGACATTCTAGACATCTTGCCACGTAGTTGACTATGTCTGCCTTCATTATTTTCCTTAAGAATAAGGGTTTAAGTTCTGCCCTCATCTTCATGACTCTCGGTTGAGACATTTACACTGCTCTGTGAGCCTCATTTAGGATCAAACTCCTCAACTCATCGTTCGATGGTACGTAAATTTGATTTTTAAATATCAATAATATGTCGTCGTCCAATGTAAATCCCTCAAATATTGGTACCATCATTGTGTTTTTTCCGATAAAATCCTTGACCTCCTTGTACCAGTCATCGTCGCACTGTAAAGTTAGAATATTTTCATGTAGATTCGTCTGAAGAGGCATCACCAAAAATATGTGGGGTCTCCGACTCAATGCATCTACCACTCGGTTCACTGTACCTTTTATGTAAGTAATCTTGAAATCATACTCGCTAAGAAATTTCGACCAACACCGTTGTCCCACGTTCAAGTCGCTTTGAGTAAAGATGTGTTGTAGTCCACATTGGTCCATTTTTAGTTCAAATTTTCGTCCAATAAGGTAGTGTCTCCAAAATATTAAGGCATAAACAATGGCTAACAACTCCAAATCGTGCATCACATAGTTCTCCTCATGCCTTCTCGACTTCCTCAATATGTAAGCAATCACTCGACCATCTTGCATCAAGAATCCGCCTAAGCCTTCCTTGGATGTGTCAGTGCATACCAAGAAGTCTGTGTCCATGTCAGGGACCTTCAGTATCGATGTCATTGTCAACAACTCCTTGAGCCTCTGAAATGGCTTCGCGCATTTCTCAGTCCAAACAAACTTCTTATTCTTCTTCTGCAATTCCATAATTAGATTTGTTATCTTTGAGAATCCCTCGAAGAACCATCAATAATATCTCACTAAACCCATGAAGCTACGTACTTCTGGGACATTCGTCAGTGCAGGCAATTCCATAATAGCCTCGACCTTTGCAGGATCCACAATGATACCTTCATCGGAGATGACATGCCCTAAGTAGTGAATCTTCTATTGATAAAACGAACATTTAGACAATTTCCCATACAATTTTTTCTCTCTCAAACACTGTAGTACCAAGCGCAAGTGTTTTTCATGCTCCTCCATCATCCAAGAGTAAATCAAAATTTCGTCAATGAATACTTGGACGAACTTGTCCAAGTAGTCACGAAACACCCCGTTCATCAAACTCATAAATACCCCATGGGCGTTTGTCAGTCCAAAAGGTAAAACAATAAACTCATAATGTCCAGGCCTCATCTTAAAGGTGGTCTTAGGGATGTCATCCTCCTTGATCCGTAACTGGTGATACCCTGATCGCAATTCGATCTTTGAAAACACTGTTGTTCCTTTCATCTGATCGAACAGATCATCAATCCTTGGCAATGGGTATTGATTCTTGATCGCTTCCTTTTTCAATTGACAATAGTCAATGTAGAGTCTCCATGACCCATCCTTCTTTAGTATGAAAATAACAGGCGCACCCCACGGTGACACACTTGGACGTATACGTTCTAGGTCCAGTAACTCCTTCAGTTGCATTCTCAACTCCGGTAACTCTAGGGTCGACATCTGATAAGGCATTCTTGCTATCAGTTCAGTCCCTAGTTTTAGGTCTATAGTAAATTCCAACTCCCTCTCTGGCGACATCCTAGGTAACTCCTTAGGGAAGACGTCCACAAATTCTCTCACCACCAGAAGGTGTTCTAGACCTTCCGCTACTCCCTTCTCATTTAACACAAGGATTGTATCAATATTACATTCCTTGTGCATGCTCTTCCATAGTTGCAAGAAAGAGATGAACCTCAGTGAAAATCCCTGGTTCCGACCTACAATCACGCGTCTATGCCCCTCATCATTGACCAAACTCAATTGTTTTGTCTTACAATTGAGTATCGCCTCATGCAATTCCAACCAGCCCATACTGATCACGACGTCATAAGATCCTAATATCGTGATGTACAGGTTGGCCCTGGTAACAAACTCTCCCAGGTTAAGGCTACATCTTGTAACCTTCCCTCCAACCTTTTGTTTGGCTCCCAAAGCCATTTCTACAAAGCTAAACTCATCATGTTCGATTGCCTTTACCTTAATTCTTTTTAGCGCTGCACTAGAAATTAAACTCTCTGTAGCACCTAGATCAATCAAAATACTAAAGGTCTGGTCAGCAACGGTACTTGATGTCTCAAGCATAGTTGAATGGTTCTCTGCCTAGTGGTTGTTCACCGCTGCATGAATCTGATGGGCTTTGCCCAAATTTCCCACGGTAGTGGGTCCGGCTGATCTAGATGCTCTACTCCTCTCCATTGGGAAGTCGCGTTGGTAATATGGCTCCCCACATGTCCAACACCCTTTCTTCGGTCCAGTACTCTTGGTACCCGAAGTAGAAGTTGACGGCCCACCAACCTAGAATCCTGGTCTGTTCTACTGAACATGCCTAAAGTGTTGTTGCTGCGGTCGATGCTGGTGCTAGTGTTGTGGTCCTCAGTAAGGATTTCATTGTTGAGGCATTGGTCATCAAGGTGCAGTGAAAGTGGATCCACTATGGAAGCCATGATATCCTGGTGAATGCCTAGCTGGTGTCTTATGCTGCTACGCACCAGATGACACCTGCCTTGTTGGTCTTGCTAGAGTCCTACTTTGAACCCCGCTGATAAGCTCCTCCTCTACTATGAGGGCCTTCTGGATGACATCATGCAAGGTCTGAGGCATCAGAATCCTAAACTTTGCATGAATCCTGACATTAAGGCCAAACAAGAACCTGTTGACCTTAAGTTTCTCGGTATTTAGGTGTGGATCATACCAAAGAAAATCCATAAAATGGGCCTCGTACTCGGGCACCGTACGACCACCTTGTTGCAAGGCATTGAACTCGTTGAGATGAGGCTCAATGAATTCCTATGATAGATACCTCTCTCGGAACCGTTCCTCGAATAGTTCCCATGAGACGTCTTCGACGACCATGTTCAATTGTGGCAGGAGTGTCTTCCACCATAGAAGAGAAATCCCCTTCAGTTGAAATACCTCCATGCGGACCTTCATGTTGGAGGTATAGTCGCGAAGTGAAAATAATATCACCATATTCTCCAACCATTCCTCAACGGATGCGCCGTTCGGGGCACCAAAGAACTCAGGAAATTTGACCTTCTTGAGTTTGCGGTGAATGCTACTAGTACCGATTGGAGTGCGCGGTGGACCCTCAGGGGGTGCCGATGCCCTAGCCTCATCTCTATCCAAATGGCTGATCAGTTCTTCATACATCCACTGAAAATATCTCATCATCCCAACCACATCACCCACCGCTACTTGTTCTTGCCCGACAACCGGTTTGTCTCCCTGGCGGTTAGACCCCTCAGGCATGGATGCTACTGGAGGCATTGCGCCTCCTCCCCTAGCACCCCATTGTCTACCTCTGTGATGTCCTATAACCATGATTACCTGCATGAATACAAATCAAATTAATTAGCAAACTTATAATCAAAAATCAAATCAACCAAAGTCGTATTGATCCCAAGTCGCGGGTCGAACCGCTCTGATACCATAGGTAATGACCCCATCATTACGACCAAATGCGATGTAAAGCAAGTGATTTTTTTTTTGTTTAAGCATGAAAGAACTCAACGACAACAATAATCAGCACAACTTGACGACAAACACAACTTACAAATTCGGGCAACAAACGACAACGACTCAACATACTAGCATATCATGCAATGGGACGAAACATGCGATAATCAATAAACAGATAAAATGACTACCCGCCCGACACAAAGAAGACCATGCCTACAAGATAAAGAACAACATCAACAACCCAACACAACGACTTCGATGGCTAGTAAATAGAACCCTCTAGGATGCGTAAACCAACGCATTGAGGTGTTACAGAATCAAGTACCAACATCAATTGCAACGAAAAACACCCACATCGGGAAGCACAAACTCCGACCAGGTTATCATTCGCCTCTATCCATCAGGGCGCGCAATGAACCCATCATCAGGAATCATACCTTCACTAGGCGATAGGCGTGACAATAAACAAGGCACAACATGACACATCTAGACCAACAAACCAAGAAAATTAAACGCACTAGGAGACTGAGTTAACTGTCAACCACATGATGACTAACCCCAACACCCAATCGACAAGTCAATAATATGCAAGGGAAACTAACAACTATAAGATTCATACATCACATTAAAATAATTATTATCGAACAATGAGTTCATTGTAGCCAAATTCCAATTCCAGATATCCGATAAGTATTTTCCTAAGCATGAATTCGCTATCTTTTAAATTGAACGAGATATGAAAAATGACTTTTAAACAATATAAATCATGTCTTTTAAAACATAATTCGTTATTTAAAGGAATGTAGATAAAGTTTCTATCTATATGATCTATATAATAAAATAAATGCTAGATCGATGTCAATAATAAATGGTATCGCAACTCAATTTCTATCAATTCATGATATTCAATTGTCGTCCATTAATGCTACCCATAGAATTGTTGCCTAGCAATGGCATCGTTGTCCAACATTAACTCCCTGTGCAATTACATTTTTAAAAGAATTGAACCTTCAAATTTAATCTCTGCTAGCAATCTCGCTGTGTTAATAACATGTATGAATAAACACATGATATAAACCGATATCGATGTGTAATGATATAATCGATGTGTACAAATATGATATCATTGTCCATAAAAAGAAATTTTATCCTTCACTCATCATCCATGCACAGAAAGAAGGGCACTTGAATCTATAGGTCTTTAACCACCGAAGTGATGACAGTCGATTCGGCTCCTGGCCAACTTCTCAGGCACAGACTCATGACTAAAGGGATAAGGAACAAAAGATAAAAACACAAATTTCTTTGTAATAATTAATAAAAAAAACACAGAGAAGTCATTGCAAAAAGAGGTTGGGTTCACCACAGGAAATCAATTCAGAATACAATGAGCAAAGGGGTTACAAATACCGTAGGAAGGTAGGTAAAAGAAATCTCATGGCCATGAAATCTTCAACTGAGCACATAAAATAACATGTGTAAATTACATTCTATTGCAAGTAACAACTTTAACATGAGTACCTTAGCCAACACGAATGCTCCGAAGTTGTTGTCCCGTGCGCGCTCCATCCAGCTCCCTCTTGCCAACCAATGTGACCTCACCGGTACCTCCCAGCCAACGCTAGGGGTACTCTTCTTCCCCCTGATCACCTCAAGCCACAAAGGGGCCACCCACAAAATACTAGATAACTGCAAGCACCCAACTCGCCTCGCAAGGTTGAGCTACCACTCATTACCCGAGTTGGGTATCCCAACTCCCATAAGAGAAGTTCAATCAAGAAAATAATTCAGTAGTGTAACGTCACACAAAAATATCAGATCCATACTCCTCCTCCTCCATCCTTTTTATAGAGTTTTTAAGTAACTAGTTTCCCAATTTCTCATTAAATTCATTTTTCAGTCAATTAAATTTGAAAAACCTCCCCCATACACATGTCACCCATCCCCTAGTTGCACCAGAAAATTAATTTTATTAAATGATTAATTATTCCTATTTTCCTCACCCACCTAAAATCATTCCTAAAAACGCTCCTTGGTGTCCCAATATTCCCTTACAAATTTTAAATGACTTACACCTTACTTAATTCCTAGTTGAGTTCATAAATAGCAAGTTCCCAAGGCAAGATTCCTTACTAAGTTAGACATTCAACTTTTTCTTTATGTTTCCCCTTTTTCCTTAAGTTTCCTATTTCTTTTAAGTTTCCCTCTTTTTCCTTTTTAACTAAAAATCAATTTAGCAAGTGTAGATAAAACAACCCTTTTCCCTTTTTAATTAAAATTAATTTAGCAAGTGTAGATAAAACAACCATTTCCCTTTTTTAAATTTTAATCCTCCATTATAATTTGATTTTAATAATTTAATTTGAATTTCTTACCCCCCTCTTGTTACATGTTTAATTAGTATTATTATTATTATTTGACCACATGTGCTACTTAGACATAGGTTTTAATTTCTCTAGGTTGGTCAACATTTTTATAAGGGGAAAATTGTTTTTAAATCTTACTTGTCACATCATTAGTTTTAAGGCCGACTAGGTTTATTATTTTACTCGTTAAACTCACTATGTGCCCTTCAAGACGCACTACGTGCTCCAAGGGTGATACGAACCTTGTTCTGTTTTCCTTGTGCGATGTGCCCTTCAGGACGCACTACATGCTCCAAGGGTTCCACTCGCCTCTTTCTATTTTCCTTGCGTGACGTGCCCTTCAAGACACACTACATTCTCCAAGGGTGCCACTCGCCTCTTTACTGACTTGGTAGACATAAAAAACCCCTGGAGTCAATACTCCGCTAGGTGATCTTGTGGGAGACTAAGGGCCTCTAAGGAATAAGGCCCCTGCCTTATTACGTTCCCTTTATAATCACCGTGAGCGACTATCACAGCCTTCCCTCACGACATCATGGGTCTTCTCGAACTAGGTAATCGTTAACCTACAGTTCGAGCCACGGTGGGAGTTCTAGTAGGTTGTGGCAGGGCTGCTCCCACACCTCTCCCTCAAAGTCTATGGTTTTTGTGCATGACCCCTCTACTCCACATGTGAGTTTGGTCGGAAAGATATCGTCAGCCTGCATCCATCAAAGAATCATGTCAACAATAATAATAAATCATCATAACATCTAATCATATGTACATATCTTACATCAAAAATATTCAACCCAACATACCACTCCCTGACTCGATTCAGAGTCCAAGGGGTTTCATCGATGCCTTTGCATCCTCGAGGTCCAAAGTCCTGCACATTCAGGAGAACCTAGTCAATAGCACTTGTCTGTGTCAATACAACAAAATAACATATCATCATATCCATAATGCCTCATAATCATAATCAAACGACCAATAGTTTAATAATATGGATCACTCGCAAGCAAGTGTCCTCAAAGAATAAGTTTTCTTAGTGCGTGAAAGAGAGGGATGTTACAATATGTATGCATGTATGTATGTATGTTGTATCTCGAGGCTGTGTTTTTGTACATAAATTGTATGATGTTGGCCATAAAAGAGCCCATGATCTATCCCAAGACAAAAAATTTCATTGGGTATGCATCCTTAATGTTGTGGTAGCCTGTAGCATGTTCAAAAAGAGCCAAGAAATTCACCCAAATCACACAAATATTGTTAGTGGATAAAATGTTTGGTTTTCATTGTAATCATGGATCTTGGAAAAATATTTTGGTAACCTGTAGCATGTTCAAAAAGAGCCAAGAAATTCACCTAAATAACACAAATATTTTTAGTGGCTAAAATGTATGGTTTTCATTGTAATCATGGATGTTGGAAAAATGTTTGAAGGAATGTGTTGTTCCTGAGATTTATTATGGGCTCAAAAAACAATATCAGGAATCCAGATTTAATAATATTTTATTTCATAGTGCCTTTCTACCTTCAACTTATAATGAGACTTCAATATTATAATAATTTAGAAACACAAAGGCATCATCTCTTCCTTTAAGTTCTTATCAATTATGAGGGGATGGAAAGAACAATTATAGAAAAACAAATTGACAAACAAAGCAAGGTATCCAATGATGATAAATATTACCTTATTTTAAATATAAGAAACATGAAATGTATGTCTAAAAGATGAATTAAGATGATAACATCTATACAAATACAAGTCTTGTTTCACTTACAGTAAAACAAAAGAAAATATATACCTGAATAAAAATCTAATTAAATGAACCAAGATAGATGTATTACTAAATTACAATAATTCATTCCTTAAATACCATAGACTAACGAATATGAATTATGATAAAGTAGAAACACATAGAAAACACATAACTCAAAGAAATGAGAAGTAGAATCTATGTCTTCCTGTATGAATTTGTATTAAAATGTATCTCTTTATATCATGCGAGAAAAATCCACCTTCATCTCTCAAATGTGTTTATTTATACAATTTTGTCTTAACCAAAATCGGTTAGACTTCCACACTTCTAGTTCTTAAAATAGAAGAAAATCTTGTAAATACTAGGCTAACAAAATATTACAAAATATTTGAACATCTGTCTTTCTTCTGGAAACTTCATCTCTTGCTAGTTGTTTGAAGGATTATCTCTTCATTTTTTGCTCGTAGATTCAACTATCTTATGTTGATCCTTATATTGAGTGTGCAATTTTAATAATGAAACTACGAACTTGGGGGGATATGTATTAACATTTAACTCAAAGTTAAAATCCTTTTTATGTAACAATGGTAAATGTTTTGAACTCTGACTACATCTTATTGAGTAATCTGACACTGTAAATTGTGCTTAACAAGGAAATGGTTTAAAATATGCAAATCAACTTGAGTCATTTATTGAATGTCAGCCTTATCCTTTTCTATGCTCTTATTCAACTCTTATTTCTTCTCATTTAAATTAAGAGTTCCAATCATTGAATGAACATCGCCAATGCCAATCTCCTCCATTTCTACATATACAACAAGTAGGGAATTTAAACACGCTTCTTTTGCTTCTTTGGCCAATATTTTACTTTCTTCCAGGTTGTTTTCCCAAGTCTTTATTTCCATTTCACTCTTTAATTGTTCCAAATCTATAAATTGAGTAATTCCCAGTATATATATATTTCGATTCCACATCATCAGTTCCTGAAACTTAGACCTTGTATTGAATAACTCTTTTTCTTTATCATCAATGGTTTGTAAAACATCGTTGATGATAATATATTTTTTCTGAATACTTTCCAAATTTTTACAGAAAGTATCCTGGGATGACTGTAAACCATCATTAATTTCTAGGGCCTGTTTGTTAAACGAACGAATATCAACAATTTCACTTTCAACCTTTTTCACCTGAGTCTTTAAATGAACTATTTATGCATCCTTTTGAGAAATTGTATTCTCATTCATTTGTTGATCTTGAATAATTTTTCTCAATTTATCTTTTATTTGTTTGATCTATTGATCATAACTTTGTTTGACCTGATCTAGTTCATAATTTACTCGTTCTCTAATAATCACCTATGTTTGTTTTAAAACATTTTGCAATTGCTTGATTAAAATATTTTTTTAAACAATCGTTTCTCCTAAATTTTCTACAGACCACAAGTTTGTTGTTGATAAAGCTCCCAAAGAATCAACTACCTATTTTGAAAATTCAGGGTCACTTTGTCCCTGACCATCAAATATCACCATTTTCCTTTTGGTGATTATACCTCCTTTCTTTTGAATTTCTCTCTCCATAATAGATTTCATCTTTTTTCTAAAGAAGAAATATGATGAAGGAATTTCTTCTGGCTCAATAGGAGTGATATGTTCAACATTTACTACCTCTTTGTCGTGTATGTCAAAGATTGATGCAAGAGGAGTTAAATATTGGATGGGGGATGCAATTGTAGTGGATTCCACTTGAACAGTAACATCCTTTAAAGGAGTTTCATTTTTTTGAAGTCATCTCAGGAAAAATATGTCCATGCTTCATAAAATATTCAAACATTGTCAATGTTTCCTATAAGGTATTACCTGGTAGAGCTGGTTCCTTCATTGTTGTATCCTTGGATGATGTCTCTAGTGTTTTTTCAACTTCCTTGGTTTTGACTTCAAACAAATCATGTTTCTTGGAATTGGATGATGGTAGAACTTCCGAAGTTGGATTACCATTATGAGTAAGACTTTTCTCCTCTTGTAAACCCTTTGGAAAACAACTCCTCCTATGCCTTTGGAAATTAAGAAAATATGATTTTTCTTTGTCAGGAAGATTATGGATCCTGGATATAACTTCATCATATAACTTTTCTCCTTTGAAAATATCATCAAATGGAGAGTCTTCATGAAAGTACTTTTTCATGCTGAACTCAACCAGATGATTTTCAACCACCTTATGAGGGTCATGTCTTTTAAATTCAATAGAAGAAGATGCAATATATTCTAAGGCTGAATCTTCAACCTTGTCATGTCCAAAATATAACAAGGAATGTTCACCAACTTATATGGGATAAGTCGTCCACACCCTCTTCTGTGCTGCCTTCAATTCTTTTTTTATTCCCACAGAAACTATTTGGTATGCCACTTTCTTGAAAATGAGCCTATCTGGAAAAAACTTTGATAAAGCACAAGGAGATGTGAAACATCCATACACTCTGATATAAGAAAATCACTCCTCGATGTACCAATATATAATTGTTTCTAAATTTCCAATGATTTTCTTAGAGATCCTAGGAGGAGGGTTTCCATATAGAGTCTCATGAATTGGGATGATAAAATTATGAAAAAATTCATAAAAATGATCTTTTGCATTTTCCTCCCACAATTTAGAATGATAGATGTGTATTGGTTCAACACTTTTTGGATTCCAACTCCAATTCATCAAAGGGAAAGGGGTTTTGTAACATATAGCATCCATAATATATGTTGACATATAAAAAGGAGTTGGTTCACATTTAGACCTTTGAATTTTGTAAACCCCTATTTGTTTGACCAAGTCATTAGACATCAATTGTAACAACCAAATAAATTTAACATCACATTATTTCATGAATCATTTATTTCATAAACTGAGACAATAACTTCATAACATAATATTGATTTTCATAACAACAACTTCAGTAACTTAGATTTATCAATGATTAACGATTTCATGGCAGAATGAAATAATACATAAATTTAACGATTTACCTAGTTCTGATGCTAATTTTTGTCACCTGGCTGCCTTGCTGTTGCCTTCCTACTACCTGATGCACATACCAACATTGCCACAAACAAAAAATAACTGCCCAAAACTACTGTCCTCCTTTCCAACTAGGAAAACTACCTAGCTCCAGGATATCTATGGATATCCTAGCCCCCGTGCCCAAAACCTCCAGCAACCCAGTGCCTCAACTGATCAAAATTCCACGGCCAGAAACTCTTTGCTCCCTGCAAATCCCACAGTCCTCCAACTCCATCCTCCCATCCTCCGTCGAATGCCCCTCACGTAAACCTCCCTCCTTTCCTTATCCCTCCTTCACCGACTCCTACATTTAATCCCTTACCTGCCCTCGTCCCTGTCCCTGATCCTTCCTTTAATGTTTTTATCTTCTCAGGATTCATAGGTTATCCCTTGTTGTATACGCAACCATTTTATATCATATACCATTAATCTATTAAATCCATTACGCAAGTTATTAA
>SNQJ01S0022096.1:75946-94605 GCA_010110895.2 Picea sitchensis | reverse complement strand
ATCGTGATATTGGGATTCCTGATGCATTGTTTCTTTGACATCTCCAACACGCGATCCTCGAAACTCTGACATGGTGTAAGTATGTTGATGTCACATGTGTTAAATAACTGCCACATGTCACCCTGATTCGTGACTTACATGTGCTTGGCATGTTGAATGATTCTGACACTTGTCATTACCTGGTTGTGCCATGTGTTCCTAGCTGACGTGGTCTACTGATGTGAGTCGGGTCGATGGTCTAAATCACATATTGATCTGACGATTCAGATTCAGTCGGGATTTCACACATCGAGATTTCGGGATTCTTGATGTCAATATTCTTTGACATCTCCAACTCTCGATCCTCGAAACTCCGACAGGGAATCAGATCAACGGCCCACATAACCCCCTGAGATGGACGGTCCTCCTGCTTTCAGGATTTGTGAGCCCTCTACTCCTTTCACTTTTAAAGATCATGCAGTTTTTCCTCGATCCAATGGTTGTCGGACCCTGCGCTCATATATGACGCCTCAGATCTATCCTCCTCTTCAGCGTGCTCTTCTTGTCTTTATTCAAATCTGACAGCCCTCATGCTGTCAGGAATTTTGGATGGGATCCAACGATCAGAAATGCTTCTCGAGCCTTCAATCATTTTGTCAATGTTGTGTTGCCTTCGATCATTCGATCTTCCTGGACTTATCTTCTCTTTTCCTGTTGATCATCACTGTTGTACTCAAGCCATCATCATTGTTGTACTTTCCATCATTTCCTTCGATCATTCGATCTTCCCGGACTTATCTTCTATTTTCCTGTTGATCATCAGTGTTGTACTCAAGCCATCATTACTGCTATACTTGCCATCAATGACAAGCTTACGCTACCTGTAAAACATACCAAACATCCTCTGCACTATCTCTTCTGATCTTATCGAGGTTGCTCTGTAGCTTCTTCCCAAAATACTTCTGGTGCCCGTCTGTTACATTCTTCCTGTATTCATGCCATCTTCATTGCTGTACTTGCCATCAATGACAACCTGTTAAACATTTCCAACATCACGCTCGTGTAAAAATGAAACCACCTACCTCAAGCATAGTTTCCTATATTTCAAGCAAGTGTAAAAATGAAACCAGGTCCAAGTATATTTTTTTTTAGTTTTAAGCTTGTGTAAAAATAAAATCTATCCCAATCATAGTTTTTTTTTGTTTTAAGCTTGAGTAAAAACAATCCCGAGCTTAGTCTTTGTTCTTTCTCATGCTCATAAATACCTGAGAATGTAATTGAGTATGTGTTTATCACTTTTTCAGACTTGTAAAGGTTATATGAAAAACAACCCCCTCTAGTTCTCTTTAATCTCTTTTCAGACTCTCTAAATATGAAAAGAGTGTCAAGCGATCTTGTTGTCTTTCACGTTCGTTAAAATGAATTAGAAAGCACGTATTTTGAGCAGTAGTTTATCTCTTTTTTGGTCTCATCAGAATACTTTTAAAAAAGGGAACACTCTAATCAAGAATGATTAGAAGAGGTTGTGGAGTCCTCTTTAATTTCTTTTAAGATTCCATAAAAATGAAAAGACCACTAAGTTTGTTTTCTTTGGACTCGTAAAACAAACATCGAAAGGCCCATATGGGACCGAACCACTCCTTCCTAGGGTTCGTTATACTCAGTGGGACTTATCCAAAGGATGAGCTTACAAGTCAAGCATATGTTATCCTCCTCAAGATTGTGTAAAAATAAAGAGTTACTCGCTAATGATGGTGGGAGGAAATTGGAAAAGAAATGTGTTTAAACCTGTATTTTATGGAAGTAAGTCTCTCTTCAACATAACACCCTTTCACTTGCTTTGTGTGTAGGTTGGAAAATCCACTTGTATCTTGATCATACTCCTTTATAAGATTACAATTTGGTCTGTGATCCCTGTTTTTGAGTCAGTTTTTCCAAGACAGTTGGCATGTCATCAATACGTTGAAAGAGAAGATCTACCTGGAAATCCTTCTATTGCATCGACCATTTCTTCAATCCTTAAGACTTCTATTGTGTCGACCAATCCTGATTCAGTCCTAAATATCTTGTTACTCTAATCTACTTCAAATCTTGTTACATGTTTCATGTCATTGATGGGGGATACATTAAGGCCCTCCTGTGATGAGTCTTTTCCTGTCGACTTCAACTCATTATCCACGAATTAGAATTAAAAACTAATTGGTACCTTGGAACTTGCATGCCTCAATGAATGTTTCCTCTCTTTCGACAGTGGGTTTTCATTATTGACCCGTGATCGAGAGATTTCACCGAGTGTTTGACTTCATCTCACAAATTCACACCCGTTGGATTGTACTAGTGTACGTTGGGAGTCATTGACATTAATGGTGATTTCCCTCACACTTGTTAATGTTATTCACTAATGACTGGTAATCAAGTGGTTTTTACCATGTTCGAGTTCAACACATATATTCGCATGGTTAGATTTGTACTATAGAGTGGCGGAGATGAAGACCTTGAATATTTTCTGACAGATTCAGGTTGCATTGGAGTATATTCAGATTGTACTGTTTCATAGATCCACAATGTATGTCTCATGGCTATGTTCAAATTTGAGTCTTTAATGCATAGATCCACAGTGTATTTTTGCTGGCTATGCTTAGATTTGAGTCATATTGGCATGGATCCACAATGTATGTTTGGTGGCCATGACCTGTCTTACTTGACATGGATCTTTTCATTTTGAAATTTCTTCTTTGATTCATTTGTATATTGAGTATGGGAATGTCTACCTCAATGATGATATATTATTGTACTATATTTCCTTGTTTGTTGGTAAGCTTCTGACTGACATGTTCCTTTTTCCCAACACACAATCGACAAAGTATTTCAGCTATCACTTTGTTCTAACTTCATACTTTGGGGGGATTACTGTTACACATTATTTTTGTCACCCCTCTGACCATTAATGATGTACACCTATCGTTTGTCTTTAGAAGGATCAATTTCCTTAATCCCTGAAGAAGAATGAAGATGAACTTTCTGAGAGAGATGAAATTATCTTTTCCTTTGTAAAAAAACATGTAAAGAAGGATTGTCACACCTTGCTTAGTGTTAAGTGTGCGACAATCTAGGATCGAGATAGGTTGCACCACAGTGGCCTATGACATTGTTGTAGTTTTTTTAGTGTTAAGGGTGCAACGATCGCCCGTACGAATAAAAAGAGAAGCTTCTCGATGCTTCTAGAATAGAAGCTTCGAGGGTGAGGTGGCCTCTAGTTAGTTTGGATTTGATTCGCATCCCTGATCTCATGGGATCATCCTAACCTCCTCACCCTATCCTTTTCAGCGTATTAAAGGAGGAGGCCTCTCATGGGGAAAGTTAGCTTTTAGAATAGCTTTTTTGGGTCAATTTTGGAAAAGAGTTTGGATTAGCTTCAACTATAGCTAATTAATATGGAGTGTTTGGGCCTATGTTGGATTTGAACTTCACTTTGTCAAGATGAGATCATAAGTAGATGTTGTATCTACAGTCTCAAAATCCATGGAGAAGAAGTGTGTGGGAAGCAAGAAACTGTTGGAAGGAACCTGACAACATCAAGCCATATGCTTGTATCTTTCTTCCACATTCTTTAGTACATATATACTTTTTCTTTCCTATATGAATGTCTATTTTTCCACATTGTATGATTCCTTGATCACATACATAGTTTCATATCGAATAGACTCCGTTATTCTTATCTTCGTTGGCTTGTGTTTCTTTGCAGATTTTCTCCATAATCCTTATGGAGGGGCTAGCATCACATTGGAGAGGTCAGGTTTACAACAATTAAAAGGTATGTTTTGGATCCTCTTCTTATTTGGCAAATGAAATCTAAGGAAAGTTTAGTATATTTCCTTTTTTTGTTCTAGTTTTGGGGTGAAACTAGGGAGATCAGTTTGTGTCTACACTTACCGATTTGTCCTGAAAAAACGGTTAGGTATGCATGCTCACATTGAGTTTTAATCAACATGTTCTTGACCCTTTCCTCCCCTGGTAGATGGGGATCAATGGCTAGCGCCCTCCCACAAAATGGGAGTCCTACCAAAAAATACATGTCTTTTGTCATTGAGAACGTCAGTTGCTCCCCACTCACCATGAAGAAATGCAGATCCATGTTCTACATCCTGATAAAAATCTAGAGTAGGAACTCATGTGACCGTATCAGGAAGCAATAAAAAAAATTGAGAAACCAGCAGGCTTCCAAGTGTCTTCGAACCCCAGGTTGCGGCCTCACAACCTCTCACAATTGGTCCTAGTCCCTCTCTCACCAGTGGACTGGCATAGTGCTCTAGCCTCTTTTGATCACCTCCATCCACCCAGAAACATTGGACTAGCCACATCATCCATCAAAAAAGCATAAATATAAAAATTCATAACCCTTAGCCTTCCCACAGTGCGTGAATTTCCCCCATACATCTTTTCACATGTGTGCGACTGTTCTTCGTAAAGTTGTGCACTAATGCACAACTATCTCACATACAACTACACATGGGTGCACAACTGTCACTCGTACAGGCGTGCATCCCATGTGCACCAATATATCCTATCCACGCGGCCATATGCGCGATTGTTTCAATCATAGCCGAAAACTATGTGTGTGTTTCCTCACTAGAGCTACACACTCCTCATTACATGACTTTTAGGAACAAACCTGCACATAATGTGTGGGAAACTGAGTTATACCCATGCACATATGCACATGTATTCCCCCTTTTCCCATAGACTTATGGGACCCTACCCTTAAAACCTCTTGTATGACCCTCAGTACAACCCCTGCCTACAATCTATCAAATTCACAATATGCAGGATGATAGGGCCACTAAAATGTCTCTCGCCGCTCCTGGATCGATAGCCTCACTCTCTTGTAATCTCGAAATATCCTCACAACTATCTCGCCAGATCATCAATAGTGACAGGTACAAATGAGGTGGCATTGTGGGTCCACCATCCATATACAACCCCATTTTCCCAACTTCCACACTCTATTACAGGATCCCAAAGCCTTTGTTTTTCAATCCGTTCTCAGCCATGAGATCCTGATCCTACCATCTACACATTCACATTCCCTGGGTTATCATCTGTGCTTGTCCTTAGAGTATAATTTTTATCATGCTACGTTCAGGTACGCATGCTCACATTCTGTTTTAATCAAATAGTTTTCATATATTATTTATCATCAGATATTGTTCACGTTGGGTATTTGAGTTTTTGTGTGCAGGTACTTGTTCAACTAGATTTACAACCTATTAAGGTATATGTTTGACAATGGCATGTAATCATTCTCTCTGTAACTCAATTGCATATCCCAATCACACCCTCTGACATTCTCCTTTAGGGTCCCTACATCTGGCTCTGCAGTATATTTACCTCTGCCACATTTTGGTACTGTCAATCGATAGCACTCACCCCCACATGAGTTGTCCCATTCATATTTCCCCTCGGAAACTTGACACTCAAGTTGATTTTAGCCCCTAGGATTGGGAGTCTCAATAGTATTGTGCCCTTCCCCATACTTCTTCTCATCATATTGCTAACCTTCTCAATGGACTCCTAGGTCATATCATATCACACTTGGTTCTATTGACTGCACCCGTGTAGTTTCAATATCCCTCCATCTCATCCACCATCATTTTTCCCATATGAAAATTGGCCTCCATCCACTTACCTAATACATAAACCCAACCATGGGGCCCCCACCCTTCACTAGTTCTCTTTCACAAACTTGTGTTCTAAACAGGCCAAGCCATTTTCACTAGGGCACCTATTTTTGTATCTACATATTCAACCCAAATTATTCTTTATTTCTTTGGTAATTGTATAAATCCTTTGTTTCCATCATATACATAGCTTTTTCGTCATTATCCTCGATGTCATTCTTTTACCTGGAAAAGAAACCCATGTTTCCCTTGTGCTATAGCAAGAAAACCCCCCTATGTAGTACACTAGGGTTCAACATGTAGGCAGAGCTAACCGTCTAAAGTCTCCTACTTTTTAACAACTACCCCAAATACACCCCACATTCATGCATAAAACACAAAGTAAAATGATCTAGTAACTCTACCTTAAACTTTGCATCTGGTGTTGATCCTTTTGTGTTCAATTTCTCCTCAACTACAAGTCTCCTCCCAAGGATGACCTACATTCATAAATAAACAAAAAAGAACTACGAACATGCATCTCATATATGAATTAGTGATTTAGATGTCATAACTAAATATAAATCAAACATAAAGATTGAACACATCATATTCGAGACAGAAAAAGTATTCCTTTTTATTAATCTCACAAAGTTACTTACAATGAGATCGACGACTGGTCCTTGAACCTGGTCTGAGATCCTCTTCACCAAGCTCCAACTATGCTTCCATGTATCTTTCTCTTCTTCATCTCTCTCTAGGGAATGGATTAGGCTTGCAATGGAGGAAAAAGGAAAGAATAGGGAATTCTAGCTCAAAACTCACAAAGTGGCTGCAAATTCTTGGGGCAAGGGGGGAAAGTGAAATGGACAAAGTTTCACTGTTCTTATGCTTAGATTTGGAATGAGACCCCAACACCTCCTTTTATATGAAAAAAATGATGTTTATTCAGTTGGGTGATGAACTATGGGTGGTGGGATGGTTGGAAAACTACCCAATAGCTCGTAATCTCAACGAATTCCTTGCAACTTTTTAATTTTTACAACTTTTGTGAGTATACGTGGATTGTAACGGTGAAGCTAGCATACATACATGAGATCTAGTGGTGTAAAAAGCATGTGTACATCGGAAGTAATGGTGTAGGGTGCACACATCTTCAAAAATGTGGTTTTTTAAGAAGAGTTGCTCATTGATGGCTTGGCAAAAATAGTAAGTGAGATGGTCTGATGCCAGGTATGCATGTATGGTGCAATTTAGGGTTATAACACCTTGGTTGGGGAATCCACCTTTTTTTCATACAGAAATCATTCACAAAACCACAGTATCCATTCACATCGTCAAGGTATCCAACAAATATACACTTTGTTCTCTTTGGATCAAGTGTCTTCCTCTTCTCATAGGGAATCTTGGCCCATGCACGAGAACCGAATATACGAAAGTGGGTCACCTCCAATTTGAGGCCACTCCAAGCCTCGTAGGGGGTCTTATTCTTGACATATCTATGGAGATATTTGTTTTGGATGTAGGTTTCACAATTAAGTGTTTCATCCCATAATTGATGTGGAACTGAATTTGCATGTAGCATGCAAGATGCCATCTCTTTCATAGATCTATTTTTCCTCTCAGCAACTCCATTTTGTTGTGGAGTCTAGGGAACCGTGTGTTGCAATTGAATCCCATCCTCAAGAAAAGGATTAAGTATCTCATGGTTTACATACTCCCCTCCATTATCTATTTGGAGGGATTTTATCTTCTTTCCCGAATGTGTTTCAACAAGGGCTTTGAAATATTTGAGGTGTTGAAAAACCTCTGATTTTTTCCTCAGAAAGAAAGTCCATGTGAAGCGTGAGAAATCATCAATAAAAATGAGCACCCATCCTCAAGAAAAAAATTATGTATNTGTAGGGATTTGATCTTATTTCCTGAATGTGTTTCAACAAGGCCTTTGAAATCTTTGAGGTGTTGAAATACCTTTGATTTTCTACCAAGAAAGAAAGCCCATGTGAAGCGTGATAAATCATCAATTAAAATGATCACGTATGTTACACATTATTTTTTTCACCCCTATGACTGTCAATTATGTACACCTATCCTTTGTCTTTAGACGGATCAATTTCCTTAATCCCTCAACAATAATGAAGATGAACTTTCCCAGAGAGATGAAATTATCTTTTCCTTTGTAAAAAAACCTGTAAAGAAGGATTGTTTCACCTTTCTTAGTGTTAAGGGTGCGACAATATAGGATTGAAGCAGGTTGCACCACAGTGGCCTACAAAATTGCCATAGTTTGTTCAGTATTAAGGGTGTGACGATCTCTCGTACAAAGAAAAAGACAAGCTTCTTGATGCTTCTAGAATAAAATATTTGACGGTGAGGTGGCCTCCGATCAGTTTGGATCTGAGTCACATCCCTGATCTCATGGGATCATCCTAACCTCCTCACCCTATCCTTTTCATCTTATAAAAGGAGGAGGCCTCTCATGGGGAAAGTTATCTTTTAGAATATCTTTTTTGGGTCAGTTTTGGAGAAGATTTTGGATTAGCTTAAACTATAGCTAATTCATATGGAGTGTTGAGCTTCACTTTGTCAAGATGATATCATAAGTAGCTGTCAGATCTACAATCTCAAAATCTATGGAGTAGAAGTGTGTGGGAAGAGAGGAACTATTGGAAGGAACCTAACAACATTAGGGCATATGGTTTTATCTTTCTTCCACATTGTTTAATACATATATGTTTTTTCTTTCCTATATGAACGTTATTTTTCCATATTGTATGATTCCTTGATCATGTACATAGTTTCATATTGAATATACTATGTTATTCTTGTCTTCGTTGGCTTGTGTTTCTTTACAGATATTTCTCCATAAGTCTTATGATGAAGATGGGATCACATTAGCGAGGTTAGGTCTACAACATTTAAAAGGTATTTTTTGGATCCTCTTCTTATTTGGTAACTAAAATCTAAGGAAATGTTAGTATACTGTCTTGTTTTGTTCTATTTTTAGAGTGAAACTACGGAGATTAGTTTGTGTTCACACTTACCAATTTGTCCTGAAAAAAAATTGGCAACCATACTTGGGATTGTTTTTTTTTCCCTAGTTTTCCTTTCTTGCTTTGATTTCCTAGGTTCTGTTTTCTGAGTCACTGGGAGATCCAGTTTGACTCACTGTTTGTTTATTTCACTGGAAAACCTTCTTTCTTTTTATTTTTTTCGATTTTTCCTTGATCGATGCACCCTTCTTTGAGAGACAATGCGACATTGTCACACTGTGGTATTCAGTGACATGCGATGATCAAGATTGGCGCATTGGGTTTGTCTTACAGCCTACGGTGATTGTGAAAAAAAATAGTTTTTGGTGGTTTTCCTTGCCCAGATCTTAGATATGGTTTTGGGGTGAATTTTTGGGCTTGATTATAGTTTGATTATAGTTTGCTTGACAGTGTTTGAATCTGCTTTTAGTCATATTAGATACTTTTTAGTTTGTTTACTTCTGAAAGATTGGGATCTCTTTCTTTGAGTGTCTTTCAGTTATTAAGCATTGCGTTTCTTTAGAATTGTTTAGTGACAGAACACTTCTTTTTATGAATAGTTCGTTTTAAAAGACAAATTTTAGTTTGGGTTGCTTTTGTTTTGAAGAATCTCACTATTGATTTTAGTGTATATTTGAAATAAAAAGTTGTAAATTATTTTTTTGCATTAGATTGGGGGCATCCTTTCATTTGAAGTAGCGAAATTGCATGGTTTTTGGCATTTTTGGTTTCTTTAGGATCTTTATATCGATGAGTTTAATAAAATCTTGGGACATTTTTCATCCGAGAATGATAAATGTTTTCTCCTTCTCGTAATATGTCTTTCATCAAAGTGAAATAATTGCATCTTCATTTCTTTGCATAAGTTTAGAGTCGATCAAAACATCATTTAGTCCATGCCATTTTACTCTTGAGTAACAAGTTAATAAAATTTATGCATTAATTAAAATCTACCTAGAAACTTTTATTTCTAGGGCTCTTTGCAACCTACATTAGATTAGTTGCAGGGCTTTGGAATAGGTGTGAAATATAACTTTCCAAATCTTTAAACAAACATAGAATCTTCAGTTAGGGAGCGGTGAAATCCATTTACTACATTTTTTCCTTGGAATCCCTTCTCACACAAGGGTCAATCATGAGGTCGCATTAAGGCCAACAGAGTTACTAACCCTACTTTGTTGGTCTTGGTGTAGTGGTTGTGCGTATTATTGGGGGTAACTTGAGAAAACAATTATGTGTAGGCCTTTTCAAGTCAATTTCGTGCTCAGTTACCCTGCCCTTGTGCATATATCGGATTTTTGAATGTTTCCCCAAGCATCTTTGTCATATTTGGTAACCTTAGTGGCCTTTGTATTTAGGGTTAATACACGAGGTGAATTTGAAGGGGAAAGTCTTCGATGTACCTAGAATCGACATTGGTCAAACTCACTCAGGCTCCTTGGAGGGTAAATCCATGTTTATTGTGTGGAATCTTTCACCAAGGCGTAAGTCCATTAAGAAAGTCATCAACGTAACTTTTCCACCTACTCTATCTCAACCCCTTAGTGCATTGTTCCCACGACGTTGGATTTCATCACCAACTAGTGCATTCATTGTGAGTAGGTTTTGTTTGCTTGTTTTCTTCTTATATTTTTAGCGTGTTTTTTTTTCCCCTTACATGGCTTAGGTTGGATCCATAATTATGGAATCTGTACTTGGAACGACCAATGAAGGAACCCCTTTTCCAGGGAAACCTTTTTTTTCCCTCTTACGGAAACGTTGGACCTCCTTACATTGCTACTTTGAGCCTTCCAGGTCTCATGATTGGATTGTTGGTGTGGTTGTTTTCTACTCCAGTAATCCCAAATGTAGTGAGTGCTTCAATTATAATCACTCCCCCCAAGAGAATCAACCACATGTTGATCCTTCGCCTTCTTCACTAGTAATATCTTCTTCTCCTTCTTCACTTGTAAGGTATTCTTTCGTTTCATCTTCTTCACCTAGTGAAAGCCCTGAAGCTAGTAACCCGTTGGATAAGGAGAAAAAGAAAATAAAGATTAAGAAGAAAAAGAAAAGCTAGGGTCCAAAATTCCAACCACTGTCGGACATATTGGAAAACAGCCAGTTACTGATAATCATGTTGGGAGTGTTGATGATGCCAACATCATCCAAATAACCCATAAGCTCAAGTACCCTTGCAGGCTTTGTAAGGGTAGCCATATACTTAAGGATTGTCCTAGTCTATCCAAGGTCTTAGAAATATGGTTCATATCTCCTCGCCAACCCATGTCGTCAGCCTCTAAAGAACATGTTGATGACATCCCGTCAACTAGTCACGATACCATTGGGAAGAAGAAAAGTACAGTCAAGTTCTCGTGTAGGTTATGCGGAGGAATTCATCAAAATCACCTTTTCCCTCGTATGGACAAAGACTTGAAATTACTGGAAGACATGACTGTTTCCTAGCCTCAACTTCCGTCTGCTTACTACAGGATTACTCGCAACCCACATGTAGTCAATGGAATTATCAATCTGGTCCCTTTATTGACTAGTCCGGTTGATTAGGTAGTTGATCTGGACATGTCCTTAGTTGAACCACTTCACAAAGTGGTTAATTTGATCCCATCCTTGGTCAATCCCACTCTCTTGTTAGAGAGTGAAACTCAAGCGGTCAATCTATTTCCATCCCTCGACCCCATTCTCCCCTTGGAGAATGCAACCCAAGTGGTCAATATGATCCTGTCATCGATCGATCCTACTCTCCCGCTAGAGAGTAAAATCAATAATTCCCGTGTTTTTCTCATTGATACAGAATCTACTGTGCTAGGGGGAATTCCTCCTTCTCCTGTGGAACCCCCTCCAAGTAATGAGGCCATCATTTTTTATTGCAGTACACTAACTGGACCTTGTCTTCCCTCTTACATTCCTTTCAAGATTACAGTATAGGTTTGTGGTCGGGACGTTCTTCATACACTGGTGGACGATGGTGCATCCGTTAGTATTTTTTCCACTATTGCTTGGAAAGATTTGGGTTGTCCTCAATTTGTACCAGTTACATAGAATCTATTAGCTTTTAACAGAAGAACCANTTACTGATAATCATGTTGGGAGTGTTGATGATGCCAACATCATCCAAATAACCCATAAGCTCAAGTACCCTTGCAGGCTTTGTAAGGGTAGCCATATACTTAAGGATTGTCCTAGTCTATCCAAGGTCTTAGAAATATGGTTCATATCTCCTCGCCAACCCATGTCGTCAGCCTCTAAAGAACATGTTGATGACATCCCGTCAACTAGTCACGATACCATTGGGAAGAAGAAAAGTACAGTCAAGTTCTCGTGTAGGTTATGCGGAGGAATTCATCAAAATCACCTTTTCCCTCGTATGGACAAAGACTTGAAATTACTGGAAGACATGACTGTTTCCTAGCCTCAACTTCCGTCTGCTTACTACAGGATTACTCGCAACCCACATGTAGTCAATGGAATTATCAATCTGGTCCCTTTATTGACTAGTCCGGTTGATTAGGTAGTTGATCTGGACATGTCCTTAGTTGAACCACTTCACAAAGTGGTTAATTTGATCCCATCCTTGGTCAATCCCACTCTCTTGTTAGAGAGTGAAACTCAAGCGGTCAATCTATTTCCATCCCTCGACCCCATTCTCCCCTTGGAGAATGCAACCCAAGTGGTCAATATGATCCTGTCATCGATCGATCCTACTCTCCCGCTAGAGAGTAAAATCAATAATTCCCGTGTTTTTCTCATTGATACAGAATCTACTGTGCTAGGGGGAATTCCTCCTTCTCCTGTGGAACCCCCTCCAAGTAATGAGGCCATCATTTTTTATTGCAGTACACTAACTGGACCTTGTCTTCCCTCTTACATTCCTTTCAAGATTACAGTATAGGTTTGTGGTCGGGACGTTCTTCATACACTGGTGGACGATGGTGCATCCGTTAGTATTTTTTCCACTATTGCTTGGAAAGATTTGGGTTGTCCTCAATTTGTACCAGTTACATAGAATCTATTAGCTTTTAACAGAAGAACCAGTCAACCTTTGGGGATCCTTCCTTAGTTTGTAATAACTTTAGGAGGAAAAACTATCTTTATTGACGTCATGGTATTCCAAGACCCCTTGGATTTTGACTTACTCATTGGGAGATATTATGTCTATGCCATGAAAGCTATTGTTTCCACTCTTTTCCATGTGATATATTTCCCTCATGATGGAAGAATTGTGACTATTGATCAACTTTCATTCATTGGCCCTGACTTGACCATCAACCCAATGACCTCCCTAAACAATTCTTATATGTAGATGATATCGCCCCCGCCATAGGTCAATTATGTGGTGTTGTCTCCCATGCTTTCAACTGCCGATAAAAATGAGCCTCTCACAGTAAGCTCATTCTCTTATGACTTCGATCTGATAGTTGACATGGTGATCTCTTAGATAGGCCTATTAGAGCCTGACCGTCTTACCCCTATCTCGACCCTCGACATGTGTTCCTTCCATAGTTTGTTTCTTCCATCAAGTGAAGATATCTTGGAAGCCATGACCTAGTTTTGTCCCTTGACATGGTGTCCTTCTGGAGCATTTTCCTCTTGGAAGCCATGATCAACAAGAGAGTGTTGAGCATGGTTTTCTGATTTCAAGGTCATTAAAAAATGAAACCAGCGTTGAACATGGTTTTCTGATTTCAATCTCATTAAAAAATGAAACAGGATTTGAGCATGGTTTTCTGATTTCAAGCTCATTAAAAAATGAAACCTGCTTTGAGCATGGTTTTCTAATTTCAAGCTCATTAAAAATGAAACCAGGTTTGAGCATGGTTTTCTAATTCCAAGCTCATTAGGAAATGAAACAAGATTTGAGCATTGTTTTATTATTTCAAGCTCGTTAAAAGATGAAACCAACCATAAGGATAGTTTCGTGTATCTGTGGTAACCTCGTTAAAAAATGAAGCAGATCTTATGAGGATAGTTTTTTCATCTCTATGGCAACCTCGTTAAAAAATGAAATAGAGGTTACGAGCATAGTTCTTATCTTGTGTTAAGATTGTTAAAAAATAAAACAACCCGTCTTGAACATAGTTCATATTTTTGTGTCAAGCTCGTTAAAAAAATGAAACTGAGGTCTGGGGATTGAACCTGGATTCTCGATCATAGTTTTTATTCTCTGTGGAAATCTCATTAAAAAATGAAATAGATTTCCCCCTTCTTCGATTGAGTCAAGTACTTCATTACATATAGTATTTGAAGATTCATTTCATCTTCCTGTACCATTGGTCGAAACGACGCTTGGGGGGCAATGCTTACAACCTCTCGACTTCATGCTGAAGTTAAGATGCTAGATTCTTAAGCTAGGGAAAAAGTACAAACCATCCCTAGATAATGTGTTGGGAAGTCACAAACATAGTTTTCTCTAGTTTCAAGCTCGTGTAAAAATGAAACCTACCTCAATCATAATTTTCTTTGGTTCAATCCTGTGTAAAAATGAAACCACCTAACTCAAGCATAGTTTCCTCTGTTTCAAGCTTGTGTAAAAATGAAACTAGGTCCAAGAATAGTCTTATTTAGTTTTAAACTTGTGTAAAAATAAAATCTATCCCAAGCATAGTTTTGTTTTGTTTTAAGGTTGAGTAAAGACAATCCTGAGCTTAATATTTGTTCTTTCACATGCTCATAAATACTTGAGAATGTAATCGAGTATACCTTTTATCACTTTTTCAAACTCGTAAAGGTTATACAAAAAATGAACCCCCTGGAGTTCTCTTCAACCTCTTTTCAGACTCTCTACATATGAAAATATTGTTGAGCGATCTTGTTTTGTTTCACGCTTGTTAAAGTTAATTAGAAAGCACGTCTCTTGAGTGGTAGTTTGTCTCTTTTTCGGTCTCATCGGACTACTTTACAAAAAATGAACACTATAATAAAGCATGATTAGAAGAAGTTATGGAGTCCTCTTTAAGTTCTTTTCAGACTCCATAAACATGAAAAGACCATTGAGTCTCCTTTCTTTTGACTCGTAAAACAAACATCGAAAGGACCATATGGGACCGGACCACTCATTCCTAAGGTTCGTTAAATATACTCTAGGGGACTCATCCGAAGGATGAGCTTACAAGTCAAGCATATGTTATCCTCCTCAATATTGTGTAAAAATAAATAGGTACTCGCCATAGATGGTGGGGGGTAATTAGAAAAGAAATGTGTTTAAACCTGTATTCTATGGATGTAAGTCTCTCTTGAACATGAAACACTTTCAATCGCTTTGTGTCTAGGTTGGAAAATACACTTGTCTCTTGATCATACTCTTTTATAATATTAAAATTTGATCTATGATCCCTGTTGTTGAGTTAGTGTTTCCAAGACAGTTGTCGTGTCGTCAATATGTTCAAAGAGAAGTTCAACCCGGAAATCCTTCTATTGCGTCGACCATTTCTGCAGTCCTTAAGCCTTCTATTGTGTTGGCCATCCCTGAGTTAGTCATGAATCACTTGTTACTATGATATACTTCAATTCTTGTTACCTATTTCATGACATTGATGGGGGATACATTAAGACCCTGTTGTGACAAGTCTTTTCCTGTTGACTTCAACTCATTATCAAATAATTGGACTTAGAAACTAATTGGTACCTTGTAACTTGCATTCCTCAACGGTAGGTTTCCTCGCTTTCGAAAATGGGTTTTCATTATTGACGCTTGATCAGGAGATTACTTCGAGTGTTTGACTTCATCTCACAAATTCACACCCACTGGATTGTACTAGTGTACCTTGGGAGTCATTGACATTAATGATTATTTCCCTTGCACTTGTTAACAATATTCACTAATGAGCGGTAATCAAGTGGTTTCCACCATGTTCGACTTCAACACATGTATTCCCATGGTTAGATTCATACTATATAGTGGTGGAGATGAAGACCCTAAATATTTTCTGACAGATTCAGCTTGTGCTGGAGTATATTCATATTGTATTGTTGCATAGATCCACAGTGTATGTCTTGTGGCTATGTTCAAATTTGAGTCTTTAACGCATAGATCCACATTGTATTTTTGGTGGCTATGTTCATATTTGAGTCATATTGGCATGGATGCATAGTGTATATTTGGTGGCCATGACCTGTCTTACTTGACATGGATATTTTCATGTCGACATTTATGCTTTCAGCCATTTTTATTTTGAGTATGGGAGTGCCTACCTCAGTGATGATATATTATTATACTGTATTTCCTTGTTTGTTGGTAGGTTTCCATCCAAAGTGTTCATTGTTCCCAACACACACTTGACAAAGTATTTCAGCTATCACTTTGCTCTAGATTCATACTTTGGGGGGCTTACTCTTACACATTGTTTTCATCACCGCTATGACAGTTAGTGATGTACACATATCCTTTGTCTTTAGAAGGATCAATTACCTTAATCAAGAAGAATGAAGATGAACTTTCTAAGAGAGATGAAATTATATTTTCCTTTGTAAAAAAACTTGTAAAGAAGGATCGTCGTACCTTGCTCAGTTTTAAGGGTGCAATGATCTATGATCGACACAGGTTGCACCATATTGGCCTGTGACATTGTTGTAGTTTTTTCAGCTTTAAGGGTGCGATGATCGCCCGTACGAAGAAAAAGGGAAGCTTCTCGATGCTTCTAGAATAGAATCTTCAAGGGTGAGGTGGCCTTCGATCAATTTTGGATCTGATTCACATCCATTATCTTATAGGATCATCCTAACCTCCCCACCCTATCCTTTTCAGCTTATAAAAGGAGGAGGCCTCTCATGGGGAAAGTTAGCTTTTAGAATAGATTTTTTGGTCAATTTTGGAGAAGATCTTGGATTAACTTAAACTATATCTAATTCATATGGAGTGTTTGGGCCTATGTTGGCTTTGAGATTCACTTTGTCAAGTTGAGATCATAAGTAGCTGTCAGATCTACAGTCTCAGAATACGTGGAGTAGAAGTGTGTGGGAAGCAAGGAACTGTTGGAAGGAACCTAACAACATTGGAAGGAATCTTGTTACCTGTTTCGTGTCATTGATGGGGGATACATTAAGGCCCTCCTATGATGACTCTTTTCCTATCGACTTCAACTCATTATTCAAGAATTAGATTTAAAAACTAATTGGTACCTTGGAACTTGCATGCCTCAACGTGAATGCCTCAATGACAGGTTTCCTCTCTTTCGACAGTGGGTTTTCATTATTGACCCGTGATCGAGAGATTCTGCCGAGTGTTCGACTTCAGGTCACAAATTCGCACCCATTGGATTGTACTAGTGTACGTTGGGAGTCATTGAAATTAATGGTGATTTCCCTCACACTTGTTAGCATTATTCACTAATGACCGGTAATCAAGTGGTTTCTACCATGTTCGAGTTCAACACATGTATTCGCATGGTTAGATTTGTACTATAGAGTGGCGGAGATGAAGACCCTGAATCTTTTCTGACAGATTCAGGTTGCATTGGAGTATATTCAGATTGTATTGTTTCATAGATCCATAGTGTATGTCTCGTGGCTATGTTCAAATTTGATTCTTTAATGCATATATCCACTGTGTATTTTTCCTAGCTATGTTTAGATTTGAGTCATATTGGCATGGATCCACAATGTATGTTTGGTGTCCATGACCTATCTTACTTGACATGGATATTTTCATTTTGACATTTATGCTTTGATTCATTTGTATTTTGAGTATGGGAATGCCTACCTCAGTGATGGTATATTATTGTACTATATTTCCATGTTTGTTGGTAAGCTTCCGACTAACATGTTCCTTGTTCCCAACACACACTCGACAAAGTATTTCAGCTATCACTTTGTTATAACTTCATACTTTGGGGGGCTTACTATTACACATTATTTTATTCACCCCTATGACTGTTAATGATGTACACCTATCCTTTGTCTTTAGAAGGATCAATTTTGTTAATCCCTGAAGAAGACTGAAGATGAACTTTCTGAGAGAGATGAAGTTATCTTTTCCTTTGTAGAAAAACATGTAAAGAAGGATTGTCACAGCTTTCTTAGTGTTAAGTGTGTGACAATATAGGATCGACATAGGTTTCACCAAGGTGGCGTGTGACATTGTTGCATTTTTTTTAGTGTTAAGGGTGCGACGATCGCCCGTACGAATAAAAAGAGAAGCTTCTCGATGCTTCTAGAATAGAAGCTTCGAGGGTGAGGTGGCCTCTGATCAGTTTGGATTTGATTCACATCCCTGATCTCATAGGATCATCCTAACCTCCTCACCCTATCCTTTTCAGCGTATTAAAGGAGGATGCCTCTCATGGGGAAAGTTAGCTTTTAGAATAGCTTTTTTGGGTCAATTTGGGAAAAGAGTTTGGATTAGCTTCAACTATAGCTAATTCATATGGAGTGTTTGGGCCTATGTTGGATTTGAACTTCACTTTTTCAAGATGATATCATAAGTAGATGTCGGATCTACAGTCTCAAAATCCATGGAGCAGAAGCGTGTGGGAAGCAAGAAACTATTGGAAGGAACCTGACAATATCAATAGAATGGAGTTACAAAATGTCTGAACATGATGTTGATGAAGAGATCCAAGAATATTTTTAGTGGAGCCAACTTAGAGACGAAATTCTAGATAGAATTGGTTGCTACTTCATCTTACCTAATTAAAAAGTATCCTACATTATCTCTTGTGGATAAGATCCCTATGGAGGTTTGGACAAGCAAGAATACCTCACTTTAGCATCTTTTTGTTTTTGGTTTTGAGGAATATGCTCATGTTCCTAAGGAGAAGTGGTTGAAGTTGGATAACAAGGTGGTGAAACACATCTTCATTACTTATGGAATTGGTGTGAACGGTACAAGCTTTCGAATCATATGGTTGGGAAAGTTTTATATAGAAGAAATGTTATTTTGAGAGAAGTTAAGTCTTCTCCCATAGTGATTCAACTTTAATAGGATGATAAGAAGTTAGTGGTTTAGAAACCATACAAGACCGAGAAAGATGAAGTAGAAAATGAAAATAAATTTTAC
>SNQJ01S0022096.1:61878-75936 GCA_010110895.2 Picea sitchensis | reverse complement strand
CTCTACCCCTGTAGTGGACAAAGTGAACACAACTTGTTGCTTTCTCATCAAACTTACTTCTCCACCAAATAGATGAAATACATATTTGTTGGTATATATTCTTCTATCTACATACTCGACCCAATCATAATCCACATAAACCTGTATATCCACTAAGTGTTGGTCCCATAAAAATTCACTACAATAACAAATTGGCTATTCAAAAGTACCTCACAAACAACTAAATACCCTCTTCACTACAACCCAATGTTCACATTCAGGATTAGCCATGAATCAACTCAAGAATCCCACTACTTTGAAAATGTCTATTTAGTACAAACAATAGCATACATCAAAATACAAACTACACTACCATAAGGAACATAATATATATCCCTCGTCTCTAGGAGTTTTGTAGGACACTGCTCAACAAAATGTAGCCCCTATAGAAATTGAAACACTCAATGGTCTATAACCTACCATGTAAAATTTCTACAACATAGAGTTCACATACTTACTCTAGCTCAACCAAAGATTTTTGTTTTCTCTATGTCTCTTGATATCCATTCCTAAGATATATTTGGAAGTAATGAAGTCCTTCATGTAAAATTTTGTTTAACATAAATAATTCAAATCACGAATCAATCCTTACTATTACCAAGAAAAATATGTCAACTATGTACAAAGTGATAACAAGGAGATGACCACCATCATGTTTGTAATACACACAATGATAGTCGTGCATCTTGTGCACAGTGCACGCTAAGGGTTGTGTTAGCCTATGCATTGTGTGCATTGTGAACATGCTTCCTTTGGTGAATTTGCGCACTTTAATTTTTTAACCAAGTGTATAGTTTTGTGCCTTTTTGATGTATTTTATGTTGTAGGTGTACTAATTGCTACTAGAATTGATGTCTTTATTCAACCATTTTGTGCAATGTTGCAGACGGTTTTTCAGTAATAACACATGCCCCCTGATGTGTGAGGTTAGGAGGATATGTATAGCTGAAATAGATCAATGTTTATTTTGCTGAGAGTGTCATTGTAAGGAAGAGTGAAGAGAGGAACTGGAAGAGAAATCCACTGGAGGGAGAGGGAAAATTATGGGACCCAAACCTTTCTCTATGGAGAAAAAGAAAATTTGTATACAAATGAGGTAGGCATGCCCCATGCACGTGTCATGAAACCAAAATGTGGGACTCTAAATGAATATGTATGATGATGTAGATAACTACAGTTCCATTGGGGGGATTGATAATGATAGATGGAAGTTACGAATGGTGAACGAGCTTTGAAGTGAGTAAAGGACGATTGTAATAAGTGTCGATGACTCGTAGGAATTGATGGCCTAACAAATTCAAAGGTCTTCGACTGGTGTGAAAAACTATGGTAGTCATATAGTAAGACCAACCATAACATGAGATTTTGTTGAAGTCGAATGTTATGGGGGTCAACAGAATGATAAAGCAGTGATGATTCTCTTTGTTTCTTCTGAGACTCCTCATTGAAAAGGTAATGAGATTCAAGATATTGTCTCCCTTCTAGAAATTGTACTGATGTCGAGAGGAAGGGAGACGTGACACCAAGAAGAAAAGGGATTCTTGAAATCCACTGAGTAATAGATGATATCAGGTACTGATGAGTAACATGAACAAATTCAAGATGTTGTGGGAATCAATATTTCCTTGGTTGGGGGTTTGGAGGATTACTAGAAGCAACCGTAAAATTGAATCTAGTGTCAAGGGGACAACTAGATATGGGGTTAAACTGTGCCAGAGGCTAACAAAGTGGGAAAACTCAGAGATCATGGGTACATGGACTTGGGATACTTGGTTTTTGTGAATGATGTTTGTATGAAAACAAGGTGGATTCCCCAACCAAGGTGTTATAACCCTAAATTGCACCATACATGCATACCTGGCATCAAGCCATCTCACTTACTATTTTTGCCAAGCCATCACTGAGCAACTCTTCTTAAAAAACCACATTTTTGAAGATGTGTGCAACCTGCACCATTACTTCCCACGTACACATGCTTGTTGCACCACTACATCTTGTGTATGTATGCTAGTTGCACCATTACAACCCGTGTATACTCACAAAAGTTGTAAAAATTAAAAAGTTGCAAGGAATTCGTTGAGATTACGGGCTATTGGGTAGTTTTCCAATTGTCCCACCGCCTATAGCTCATCACCCAACCAAATAAACATCATTTTTGTCATATAAAATGAGGTGTTTGGGTCTCATTCCAAAGCTAAACATAAGAATAGTGAAACTCTGTCCATTTCACTTTCCCCAGTTACCCCAAGAATTTGCAGCCACTTTGTGAGTTTTGAGCCAGAATTCCCTATTCTTTCCTTTTTCCTCCATTGCAAGCCTAATCCATTCCCTAGAGAGAGTTGAAGAAGAGAAAGATACATTGAAGCATAGTTGGAACTTGGTGAAGAGGATCCCGGACCAGGTTCGAGGAGCAGTCGTCGATCTCATTGTAAGTAACTTTTTGAGATTAATAAAAATAAATAATTTTTCTGTCTCGAATATGATCTGTTCAATATTTATGTTTGATTTATATTTAATTATGTCATCTAAACCACTAATTCATATATGAGATGCATGTTCGTAGTTTTTTTTTGTCTATTTATGAATGCAGGTCAGACTTGGGAGGAGACTTGTAGTTGAGGAGCAATTGAACGCAAAAGGATCGACACTAGATGCAGAGTTTAAGGTAGAGTTACCGAATCATTTTACTTTGTGTTTTATGCATGAATGTGGGCTGTATTTGGGGTAGTTGTTAAAAAGTAGGAGACTTTAGACAGTTAGATTTGCCTACATGTTGAACCCTAGTGTAGTACATAGGGGGGTTTTCCCGTTATAGCACAAGGGCGACATGGGTTTCTTTTCCAGGTAAAAGAAGGCCATCGAAGATAATGACGAAAAATCTATCTATATGCTGGAAACAAAGGCTTTATACAATTACCAAAGAAATAAAGAATAATTTGGGTTGAGTATGCAGATACAGAAATAGGTGCCCCAGTGAAAATGGTTTGTCCTGTTTAGAGCACAAGTTTGTGAAAGATAACTAGTGGAGGGTGGGGGCCCCATGGGTGTGTTTCTGTATTAGGTAAGTGGATGGAGGACAATTTTTAGATGGGAAAAATGATGGTGGATGAGATGGAGGGATATTGAAACTATAGGGGTGCAGTCAATATAACCAAGTGTGATATGATATGACCCGGGAGTCCATTGGGAAGGTTATCAATATGATGAGAAGAAGTATGGGGAAGGGCATGATACTATTACGACTCCCAATCCTAGGGGCTAAAATCAGCATGAGTGTCAAGTTGGTGAGGGGAACTATGAATGGGACAACTCATGTGGGGGTGAGTGCTATTGGTTAACAGTACCAAAATGTGGCAGAGGTAAATATATTGTAGATCCAGATGTAGGGACCCTAAAGGAGAATGTCATAGGGTGTGACTAGGATATGCAATTGAGTTACAGAGGGAATAATTACATGCCGTTGTCGAACATATACCTTAAGAGGTTGTAAATCTTGTTGAACAAGTACCTGCACACAAAAACTCAAATACCCGACGTGAACAATATCTGATGATAAAGAATATATGAAAACTATTTGATTAAAACTAAATGTGAGCATGCGTACCTGAACATAGCGTGATAAAAATGATACTCTGAGGACAAGCACAGATGATAACTCAGGGAATGTGAATGTGTAGATGGAGGGATCAAGATCTTGTGGCTGAGAATGGATCGAAAAATGAAGGCTCTGGCATCCTATAATAGAGTGTGGAAGTTGGGAAAAAGGATCTATATATGGATGGTGGACCCACAATGCCACCTCATTTGTACCCGTCACTATTGATGATTTGGCGAGACAGTTGTGAGGATATTTTGAGATTACGAGAGCATGAGGCTATCGATCTGGGAGCGGCGAGAGACATTTTAGTGGCCCTATCATCCTGCATATTGTGAATTTTATAGATTGTAGGTAGGGGTTGTATTGAGGGTCATACAAGAGGTTTTAAGGGTAGGGTCCCATAAGTGCATGGGAAAAGGGGGAATACATGTGCATATGTGCGTGGGTATAACTCAGTTTCTCACACATTATGTGAGGGTTTGTTCCTAGTAGTCGTGTAATGAGGAGTGTTTAGATGTAGTGAGGAAACACATGCATAATTTGTTGCTATGATTGAGACAATCGTGCATATGGCCGTGTGGGTAGGATATACAAGTGCGCATGGGATGCACGCCTGTATGAGTGACAGTTGTGCACCTGTGTGTGGTTGTATGTGAGACAGTTGTGCATTAGTGCACAACTTTATGAAGAACAATCACACATGTGCACAACTGTATGGGGGAAATTCACGCACTGTGGGAAGGCTAAGGGGTTATGAATTTTTGATATTTATGCTTTTTTGATGGATGATGTGGCTGATTAGATGTTTCTGGGTGGATGCAGGTGATCAACAGAGGACAAAGCACTATTCTGGTCCACTGGCAAGAGAGGGACTAGGACTGATTGTGAGAGGTTGTGAGGGTGCAACCTGGGGTCCGAAGACACTTGGAAGCCTACGGGTTTCTCAAGTTTTTTTATTGCCTCCTAATATGGTCACATGAGTTCCTACTCTAGTTTTTTATCAGGATGTAGAGCATGGATTTGCATTTCTTCATGGTGAGTGGGGAGCAACTGACGTTCTCAATGACATAAGATGTGTATTTTTTGCTAGGACTCCCATTCCATGGGAGGGCGCTACTCATTGATCCCCATCTGCCAAGGGAGGAAAGGGTCGAGAATATGGTGATTATGGGGATCCCCAATATGGCCTTCAATATGTTGTGTTGGTTTTTTCACATGGGTGAGAAAAAACACAACACTTTCATTCTTAGTTAAGTCAGCTAAACAAGACATAGGTGTGTGAGTTGATTAGATAAAAAAATACACATGAAACAAAGAAATAAAACTAAAAAAAATAAGAAATAAATGTTAGATAATATTTCAAGAACTAGAACCATGAAAAGAAAAAAATGACCAATATATAGCTACCAATGGATCAATATATTGATAGGCTAAACACCGTAGAGAAAGGTAGGGACTTATGAATCCCCTCTTCCTCCTTGGGAGGGCTCTTGAGTTCCCTAATAGAGAGCTCTTATCTTCGTGCAATGGCAAGTGACAATGGTGAAGAAACACAATTCCAATCCTCTCAAGAGGTGAGTGCAATGTCCCTTGCTATAGTGCTTGAATGATTCAAAGAGAAAAGAGGATTCTCAAAGAAGAATTATAGCAACATAACAATACCTTGAAGTTCTTATTTTTCTAGCACACCCATGGCACACATTTATAGTGTCCATTCATGGCAAGATACAACTGGTTCATAGTGTGAACAACGAGCATTTTAGGGCACTTCCTAGCCCTTAACCAACCTCCAAGCTACATTTGGCTCAGATCTGAGTGTCAAATCGTGTTGGGGGTCGGACTAGAAGTGGTTGAGAGGCTGACAAGATTCATAAATGTGTCATTCATGAGAAGTGCACAAATTTCCTTGTAGACAGTCATGGATATTGTGCACAGTGTGCGCTAAGGGTTGTGTTAGCCTGTGCACTATGCACGGACTTCCTTTGGTGAATTTGTGCACTTTAATTTTTGAACCAAGTGTATAGTTTTGTGCCTTTTTGATGGATTTGATGTTGTAGGTGTACTAATTGTTGGTGGCATTGATGTCTTTGTTCAACCATTGTGTGCAATGTTGTGGATGATTGTTCAGTGATAAAAAAATACCATGTGCCAAAACCATACCTTTAATCATGTAGCAATCATCAATACCTATACAATAGCATGCAACAATTGGAACAATTCCAATATGGAAATATAATGTGGTTACCAAACTTCCAACTTTATGTAGTTTCCAAATCTGCTGCCACAATTTTGTTTCCATGATTCTGCTGCCATGATTTTTTTGTCAGGATTCTACTATCGTGGTTTTCCTGCTGCAGTTTTTCTATTGCGATTATTCTATCTTGAGTTTTTTTTCACGATTTTTCTGTCGCAGTTTTTTTGCCGCAATTTTTATACCAATTTTTCTACCGCGATTTTTCTGCTGTGAATTTTCTTTATCAATAATACCTACCCAAATAACCTTTCACAAATGGATATTCAATATGCTCAAATATCATGTTCATAAGATACCCTTTCTCTCTTATTTATGCTTCTCCAAGTAGCTTCCTCTAGGGGTTATCTTCTAACCAACTTACGAAACTTCCTTCTTTTTGGGATAACCCACTTCTAACCACTTTGTCCACTTACAACCAATTTATCCACAAATAGTAAACCCTCCACTTATAGTTGCAACTAATTTATTTTTAATTGTTTTCTTGTTGCAACCACTTAACCCATGACTAACCACTTTGACTGGTCAACTTCTTCTAGGAGCTTCTAGAATAATTTGACTTCTTTGACCTTCTTAACTTCTTTGACCTTCTAGGGGATTCTAGATAACTCATGAGGGTTCTCCAACTTCACATGGCCATAAATCTCTAATCATGAGGAGTTATGTGACATTCCACATATCACCGAAAATGACATGACATATACTATCCATATGGAATAGTTTCTCCTACAAATTCACTGATATGCATTACATTATTAGTCAATCAAACTTGGGTTCCCTAACCACACTGCTAGGATACTCAACAACCTAACCATTTGGACTTCAAAAAGCGTCTTCCCGTGAGGTATTTCACCATAAGGGGACCTCTTTGAGAACTTTACCCAAGAGTGTATTCCTATGAGGGATTTCACCATAAGGGGACCACTTTGGAGTTTATCCATTTGGTTCTTCCTATCAACCATGACATTACATAAATGATACAACTCCCTTTAATATCAACAAATCATTACGACACCACTTGACATCAACCCTTTGACAATAATTAAATCAATGACCATCTAACCAATAATCAATATATCAATGATACAAACACATCACTATGGCAATACTTGACATCAATCCCTTGACATCAATGACAACATAGTACAACAAATTCTAATCCAACAATATTAGTGATCATCTAAGCTAAACCAAAATAGTGACCCATAAAAGGAATAAGAGGCATGGAATACTCTAATTCCCACACTAATAAATGACAGAAGAATGTGCAAAAAACTAAATAATTATGGTTGCAATAATAAACAACACAAAAACATACAATCATTAAATATTGATTTACTTTGGAAAACCCTTTCACGAGAAAAACCCAACACTCCAAAGAACACTCATTGTATTATTCAACAACTAAAAAATGGTTATAATACATTACAAAGTATCCATGATCTCAATAGGAGTGTTCAACAAGATAAACGTTCTATAAAAAATTTAGTGGCATAGTAGTAAGTTAAAAAAACTCTCAATTAGCCTGCAACCCAAGCATTCAATAAATAGGCATAAGAAAACCATAAACCATTTATTGTTTCTTGATTCTACATGTTGAAAATCATCAAAAAATTTGTGGCCAACTTTTATTGCTCAACATTAATTGCCTTCTTCTATTCAACATTCATTTTCTGCTACTGATTAGCAATCATTAAGATAACTACTCTACTACAAAACTACAAGTTGTATGACACAATTGTCACAACATTATTCCACTTGGCATATACCTTGCAAGAGTATAAGGGAGAATACATCAAAATGTGCACTCACATATAAGGGCCTGTTGGCAGCCAATTCACATTTTGTACTGTCCTTATAAGCTTCCTACAACAATGTTTTGCAAACCTTAATTTTTCGTCGCATTGCTCAAATAAACGACACTTTTATTTTTGCGCTATTTGCACACTTACCTTCATTTTTGTTTTCACGACTGTAACCATGAAAACTTGGTCTTTCGAAGTCGCATTAAAATCATTATTGAATTTTCATTATCCTCTTTGTCGATATGCCCACCTGCGTTTATATTTTACTTATCATTATACAGTTGGCAAGACCTTTGATCTGTACTCATTTCACATTCTTCGATTGATTGTGTAATTTTGTTTCATTGAGTTTGTGATACATTGGGGATTGGATATACATGTTATTTGATTAATCCACTTGGCTCATTGGTATACATAAAAATGCATTGACACATTGGTTAAATTTTTGGTATGAATCGTTCTATACATCGCATTTCCCATAGTCAAACCCTTGGTATTGGTTTCGATTTGTGTTTTTGGTTTTTAAAACTATGGCATAATGTTTGTTTGCGCGATTGGTTTATCCACTTACCAAAGGTTTCGATTGATTGATTGAAATGGAATAGTTGTAACACATATGCGTTGTGATTTGAATAGTTGAAAGCATCAACGGTTGTACCATTGGTAATGACTATTCTGCATGGCAGAAATAGATCCACCACCTTCGCACGATTACATTAATGCTTAACTCTATCCCTATTTCACCTCTGCTAGCATCGGGTAAGCCTGTGAATACTCTCCTCTGGTGTATGCTATGATTCAAACCCTAGCTCGTTCACATCACTTACTGTCTGCTCTTCTCTATGGCACCGGTGGTGCGAATTGAGCCGAATGGTAGTCAAGCCTTGCTATTGTTCGATAACGCCTAGAACGATTTGCAAGATAATGGTTGGCTCATGTTTGTACATAGGTTTGAGGGTTTTAATCTATTTGTTGCAAAACAGTTCACCCTGACTTTTGATGGGTGTAGGGCCAAGATAGGTGACATTCAGCTTGAAATCAGAGAAGAGTTTATCAGCTCTGCCACAGGGTTAGCAGCCACGGGCCAACGATGGTTTAAAAACTCTAAAGTTGTGGAGGTGCCATGGCCGTTATTTTTCCTCTCGCGGAAGGTCACATCCTGTGAAAGAGGTATGCCCATTTCCACGCTTAAACCAAGGTGGCATGATATTTTGATGGTGGTTAAACAATTCATGACTTGTGAGGGTCGGTATTGAATAGTTTTTCTTTATCACCTTCGACTGTTAATGAATTTTATGGGTTATCCATTGAACATGCCGTTTTACTTCCAGCATAGCCTTTATAAAATGTCAAAAAGGTTTAAATGAGAAAAGGCCGATAGTATCTTGTTCCACCATGGCCTAATCAGACTCATCGTTGTTCACCACTTAAATCTTCACGGTGATAGTTGGAAAGCTTTTATCTCTCAAAATGGTTTTGCTGATACAGAGCCTGTCCAAATTGACAAGCCTATGGTTAGTGAAACTAAGGTCGGGCCACCCATGCCTTTCCATGTTCTGTTGCCCTCTCCCAAACCCTCGATCGACCCTGATATCGATTTACCCGACATCTTAGTAGACAAGGTTGAGGCTGTTAAAAATCCTGTGAGTAAAAAGGTTAAAGGTAACCCTACTATGAACGACAAAGGTAAAAAGAATGCTCGACTCATATCGAGACTGGCTAGGAATAAACCTAAATCTAGTGCTGAGCAGAAGGCCATAGTCCTCAGTGAAGACTCAGACTCTGACGTCAAACGCTTCCTATCTAGTGAGTACCCTTACTCCAAAGGTCTGTGCTCCGAGCCACAATATGAATTCCTTTTTAATTTACCCCCTTGCCTAAGTAACAATCCTAGTTACCCAGGGATCAAGCTACCTAATGAAACCCTCGGCAATTTAAACAAACCCTCACATGCATTTTCAAAGCCCAGACAGTCGTCATGTAACCAATGTAATGTGTGGTTGGAATGCTAGTATACCGATGTTCCTTTATTACAGTTGAAAATCAAATCATTGGAAAACCAAGTCGCAGTATTGACAAGTGAAAGGAACAAGCTTCAAGCAAATGATAAGAAGCAAAAAACTATTGGTTCCATCGTATTTAGGAATGTCTAATTGGCTACAGCCTTCGTGAATTCCAAAATGTTATGATCAAGTTGTCTGCTCGTCATCCAGGTATGAATTTCGATATCAATTCTGTTCTATGAATTGCTAGATTAATATAATGAATTGAGTTTGGTTTTCAAATAGCTTTGTCTATTGTTCGAAATGACTCTGTCAAAAAAGGTTATGTTGTTCATCTTGTACATTTTTTTCATTTTCCTAAAATTAAATGAAGTTTTGATTTGGTTACATGATTTGGTTACACGATTTGGTCGTGCCAAGTTTAGCAATTGATTGGTTTTCATCGAGTTGTATTCGTTTTGAATAAATATGTTGATTCCAATTAACGAAATCAATGGGTTTTGCTTTCAATTGGATTTTGTTTGTATATGATCTAAACAAAAGGTTTTTATGATAAAATTAGAGCACGACTATGTTTTGATTTGATATGATTTTGTTGTATGATTTGATTTTTGAAACGATTTCATAGGATTGAATTGGCTTGATAGTTACGATGTAGTCTTTTAAATTGGAAAAACAACTCTGTTTTATCAACATTCTCGTTTGGACTTGGATTATATCTGACCTGTGTCGAAGATCTCTTCGCTGAAATCATGGAACTGTTTGATTCATAACGGCTGTAACAAACTCAATTTGTTCAATTTGCTCTTGTTTGGATTGGATTGCTGTGTGTTTTGAGTTAATACGATTGCCTGTTTTGAGTTGGATTCGTATCAAAAATAGATTTAATGTTGCTCTGCTGATCTTAATTTTCAAAACGATTTTGTTAAACTCAGATCGACATATGTTATCTCTGTTGGATTCTTGTGAGAAAATTCGGCTAGTAGTTCGATTTGAAATGAATTCAAGTGATGATTTCGTTGAATATCAATTGATTTTGTTTCCCACACTTGGCAATAACAAACAATCCAATGAGTCCTACAGATCATGTTATCAACCGGCTAATTTCATTATGATTTCGGTTGTGATTATTTACACACCAGTTTTGATTCGATTCGCTAATGGCATGGATCGTTTGTTTATGTTAATACAATTACATCAATTTGAAAATGATCTTGCTGTTTTCGTATGGATTCGATCGTGTTTCCTGTTGATGGATAAGGCAGTATAAACGATTTCATATGATTTGTTTAACTGAATCGATTTCAATTTGATATGAAAGCACTTTCATTATTGTTCGATACGATTTTGTATAACCGAATTGGTAACGAATTAAACAGAGCGTACCCATCTCTGTAGTCATTTGATTGATCTAAGTCTTGTTTGATCTCAAATTAGTATAACAATTTCAATTTGAATGATTCGTTTGTCTTTCAAATAGCTATTAGATACTGGTTAATAGTTGAATTTAATTCTTTAAAGATTTGAATTAATTTTAATGCTGATTCTGTGTCTGATTTAGACCAGCTACAGAATCGCAAGATTCTGTAGCTAGTCTTTAGGATTAGATTTTTATCAGTTCTATCAACAAAGTATCCTCCTAACTTGTCCATTTTTTACCTTTTTTAGGTACATCTGAATTGCATTAGGCATGCCATGGAAGTCTAGGAGATATTTGTGTGATACAATTTTATTTTAGGTTCCTAGTTTAGTCAGACTTGGGATATTTTCCCAGATTTTCTGTAAACAGTTTGATAACTTCCACAGGGATGTTTTACCCTATGGAAAGTCTTTAAATACTTATTATTTTTTGTAATAAGGATCATCCTCACTTGTGGGAGAACCAGGCTATGGATTTCTAATACAAACTGAGACAAGAGTTGATGTCTTGCTACAGCTTTCGCTTTCAATATATCAAGCTTTTGTTTCAAGTTTATGCATGTCACTTTGCAGTTGATTATAGACTACTTTAGCTATCATAATCTATTGCAGGATGATATGATTTGATTAATATTTTATCCATATCTGATTTATTTCATTATTTAAAAGTACAACAATTACTTGGTTTCAGTTAATGAATCGCAGATTTCTCTTCTTCGTTAATTGAATCATGTTGTATAGATCTTTTCATATAGGTTTATCTATCTGTGAAGATTTATAAATCATAAGATTGTTGTAGTTTTTATATCTTATTTTTCCTGTAATCATATTTGAAGAGCACTGGAGCTACTTGTTTATAAGAAGTTCGTGGATAATTCGGTGCAGGTTTCCTCCCTCCGATCAACTAAGACAATCATCATATACAGGACAAACCTGGAGCGTTTCTTCAGGTTAGTTTTTATTTAGTATTTAATAGTGAATTTGTTAGTATAGTATAAGTAGTTTAGTTAGATATATGTTTAGTTTAGATTTGTAGTTAGAATTAGTATATTAGTTGTTAGTTTAGTTAGTTTTTGTTTTATTTCTTTTCATAAAATTATAAAATAAAAAAACAATAGCTCTCGCTGTCTTAGGACATAATACAAATGATTTTTTCAGGTTTTCATTCAAATCTGTAAATTGTAATTATTGTATATTTTATGAATAAGATTTATTTTTGTTAGTAGTTAGATATTTAATTTCTTAGAGTTAGCATAGTATTAGATAGTAGATTGTATATATATAGAATAGTTAGATTAGTATATTAGTTTGTTTTAATAGTTAGTTTTAGTTAGATTAGTTAATTTAGAGTAGTTTTCTTTTTGTTTTCTTAGGACTTAGATCGGCTAACGGAGCCGCTAAACCCGTCAGGGTAGTTCATCCCAAATGGCTTGGGTTATTTAGACAACCCCGGACTGGTTCCACTCTCCTAGTTGACGGACGGTCGATTTCGCCCATCAACAAATGACGATAGAAGGAGGGCCTGAAATGAATTAATGGCACGAGGTGATCGCAAGACTCCTCCACCACCTAATCGCTCACCTATAGTGACTAGAAGCCATTCGAACGATAATATTCCCCTTCAAACAACAACCACATCAACCGACGATCCACGGGTCACAGTTGAACCAACAACCCCTAATCCTATAGGTGGTGACATACAAGAGATTGTCTGTCAATCTCTTATAAGAACTCATAGTGCCTTGGCCCGTTTGAGGTAGCCTAACCATCCATTGGACCAACCTTTATATTTCTCTGATATTAGAGAACAATTAGGAGGCACTAATCTCACTGTGAATCCTACAGATCCAATCCTAAATCCTTCTGCAAGAGGATCTGGGATACCTCCTTCACCACCTCCATCATCTCCTTCTTCTTCTGGAGGAGATTCTTCTCACGAAGGCAGTTCCCCTTCTCAGCCTTCCACACCCACTACACCAATGGAAAATCAGAACAACCTTGCTAGACCTTGGCTTGATCAGGATGTCGTAGCTGTACCTGGAGCTCGGCATCCTTTACCTAAACATCCGGAGAAATGGCTTCCCAAGTTTGACCCTGATTCAAAACAGATCGTTGAAGATCACATTAAAAAGTTCATGTTAGCCATAAGACTCCACAATGTCGAACATGAAGACGTTGTCTGTAGGTTGTTTCCCTATACTTTCGAGGGCAATGCATCCACATGGTACTTTTCCCAGCAACCCCATACCATTGTGTCTTAGGAAAAGTTTGAGTCATGCTTTTTGGAAAATTTCGGAGACAGTAAGCCTCCGGAAGTCCTAGTCATGGACCTGTCTAGCTTAAGAATGAACCCAAAAGAAAAAGTTAAAGACTTTAATAAAAGATTCTTAACACTTAAAAACCGAATCCCTACAGATTCCATGCCTACTGAGAATCTTATAATAGCATACTACACTAAAGCTTTGCATCAAAGTATAGCTATTTGGGTTAAACGATCTATGAAAGACACGTTGTTAGAAGCCTTTGAGGAGGCTAGCCAGATTGAAAAAGATATACTTAGCCTTAAATACTTTACTAGCAACGAAACAGAGACTAGTCCTTCTTCCAAAAAGAAGATCAAAATCCTCCCTAGACCTACTCAAAGTAAAACACAACCTGAAAGCTCAGATTTAGAAAACTTAACTAAAGTTGTTCAAAAACTGTCAAATCAAGTTATAGAATTAAAAAGGACGACTGAAGAAGCTTCCTTGAGAAAAGGACATTACAAACCCCCGTTCCAGAAGCCTTTTCCTACCAACCAACCTAATCCAACCACCGAAGGCCTTAATCTAGAAAGTCTGCAATGCGCCCTTCAAACAATTCTAGAAGCCCAAGATAACTTGATGCCTCCTGAGATTCCTGAGGAGGTAGTTGAACAAGAGACAGTTCAAGAAGAGGAGTCTT
>SNQJ01S0022096.1:33619-61126 GCA_010110895.2 Picea sitchensis | reverse complement strand
GACCAATGTTAAAGTCATAGGAGAACTAAAGAATGTGCTTATTAGATTATCGTCTAACCCCAAGGTTCATCAAGTCATTGATATTATTGTTGTGGATATTCCAGAAGTGTATGGTCTATTTTTAAGCAGGGACTGGTCAGAGCATCTACACGGCTATTTCGCGACAGATTGGTCTCACCTATGGCTATTAGAGAACGACAAGCCTAACAAGATCAAGGTAAATCGTGGGCGTTACCTTAAGTTCATGGTCACAGATTTGAACGATCCCAATGAACCATTTACACCTTCTGTTGATTCACCCAAAGTACAAGGGATGGACACCTTCTTCGACAATTTCATGGCCGAGGCTTCAACTATCACCAATCCAGAACAATAGTCTGAGATTGTAGCATATGTGCAGCTAACAGCTTCCACGCAACAGTCTCATGTACCTGATAGAAATCAAATTTGGTCTCTTTATTTCGACGGGTCAAAGTCCAAAGAAGGAGCTGGTGCAGACTATGTTATTATCGATCCGACAAGTAACAAAACATTGATTGCATGTAGGTTGGAATTTTAATGTACTAATAATACTGCAGAGTATGAGGCTTTACTGCAAGGTCTCAGAAAATCTTTGGATATGAACATTCAAAATTTGACCATCTTTGGCGACTCCAAAATAGTGGTTAGACAGGTAAGAGATTCTATCCACTGTCTATCTCCGCATCTCAAAAGCTACCAATCTGAGGTATGGAATTTAATGAGTAAATTTTCTGCTTTCAATATAAATTCTATTCCTAGATTGAATAACTCTGAAGCAGATTTATTAGCTAATGTAGCTTCTAAACTTCTTCCTGCAGAAGGCTTGTCCCTAGATGCATTCTCCGTTGAGCTATTGTTCCAGCCATCCATTCTCGACAACATCACGAACTGGAGGGTCTTTGACGATGATCAACAGATCATTAACTTTCTTCACATGGAAGAAAATTTTCAAGGCGCGGTGATAGACGAACACACGCACGATGACAATTTGCGTGATTTCACGATAATACCAGATCCAAGAACTCTTGAATCTTCATCAGATATGGTAAACTCGATCCCTAAATCTGTAGTTAGATTAGAGAAGTTGTATGATCTTCAATATAAATTTAAAAAGACGGTCAACTGTAAAACCAATAGTTCCTCGTTATTATATGAGAAAGTAAACTTAGGAACCAATGATAATCCGCAGTACATTAATCTAGGGTTGGGGTGTTCTCAACAAGAAAAAGTTGCATTTATTAAATTGTTCAAAGAATTTAAAGATGTCTTTGCATGGACATATGATGACCTTAAAACTTTCGACCCTAACATCATACAACATGTCATTCCTATGAAGCCCCAAACCTTACCCTTTCAACATAAATTGAGAAAAATGCACCCTAAGCTCGAATTGACCATTCAAAAAGAATTGAATAAGCTACTAAATGCTAAGATAATTTTTCCTGTTATACACACTCAATGGGTTTCTAACCTTGTCCCAGTCTGGAAGAAAAGTGGGGAAATTCAACTCTGTGTCGATTTTCGAAATCTTAATAGAGTGTCTGATAAAGAAAACTATCCTGTCCCACCCATGGAACAGATCCTTCAACATGTATCTGGTTCTGAGAGACTAACCTTATTGGATGGTTTCTCTGGGTACAACCAAGTCCTGATGTCTCCACCAGACCAACTTAAAACTACCTTCCGCACCCCGTGGGGCACTTATGCTTATCGAAAAATTCCCTTTAGATTGATTAATGTTGGTGCCACTTTCCAGAGAGAAATGGACATTCCTTTCCGAGGCCTAATCAATAAGTCCGTCGTAGTTTACTTAGATGATGTTACCGTCTTTTCTAAAAACAAAACCGATCATCTAGCTCACTTACAAGCCGTTCTACAACGATGTCGTAAATACGACATCTCCTTGAATCCTAAAAAATCCATCTTTGCGGTAGAACAGGGTAAACTCTTGGGATTTATTGTGTCAAGTGAAGGGATGATTATTGACCCTGAAAGGACTCAGGTCATTGCAAAACTTCCCCCTCCTACATCCAAAAAATCCATGCAGTCTTTCCTAGGCCAGATTAATTTTGTGAGAAGATTTGTCCCTAGTTTCTCCGAAATGGTCAGGCCTTTACAGAATTTGATTAAGAAAGACACCCAATATCACTGGGGACCCCTAGAAAATCAATCTTTTAATGCAATAAACATGGCCATAATAGACGCTTCGTCTCTCATGAGCCCAGACTTGTCTCAAGACTTTACACTCTACACTTTTGCTTCTGACCGTTCCTATGCCGTCGTCCTAACCCAAAAGAATGCCAAGAACAATGAAGTACCCATTGCCTTTATGAGCTCTTCTTTCAAAGGCGTTGAACTTAATTACCCAGCGGTAGATCAACAAGCCTACACTGTTTTCAAAGTAGTCAAACACTTCCAGTCCTATCTTTTGAAGTCAAGGATGAAATTCATTGTCCCTTACCCAGCCGTCAGGAACCTGTTAGTGCAGAAGGAACTAGGTGAAAAGAGAGCTAACTGGGTCACCTCCTTGCAGGAGTACGACTTAGAAATCACCCCAGCTCAGATAGTGAGAGGCTAAGGGTTATGCAAGTTAGTTGCTAATTCAGCAGCGGGACAACAAGAAGAAAGTGATATGTCAAACCTAGGACAACACGATCAAAATCTAATCTGTTGCGCACAAAACCCTGTCAGTCCTTGGTATGAGGATATAAGGTTCTGTCTTGAACATGGGTCAGCCCCCCATCACTTGGATCCCGCTAAAAGAAGAGCGTTGAGATTAAAGTCTGCCTCCTTTCATCTGGTTAATGGTATCCTGTTTCGTCAAAATTTTGACGGCGTACTGATGCACTGTCTTGAAAAAGACGAAGCAGAAAAAGTCTTGCTAGAATTGCATGCAGGAGAATTTGGTGGTCATTTTGGTGGTGACACCACTACCCATAAGGTTTTAAGAGCTGATTATTACTAGCCCACTCTTTTTAGAGACGCCCATGCCTTGTGTCGTAAATGTATCATTTGTCAGAAAGCATCAGTGCGGTTACAAAAACCAGCCTTTCCTTTGCAACTCGTTTTAGTAGATTCTCCTTTTCAGCAGTGGGGCCTTGATATCATAGGTCCAATCAACCCTCCATCCTCACAACAACACAATTTTATTGTGACAGCCATAGACTATTTTACCCGATGGTCTGAAGTTGCTGCATTAAGAACCTTTCTAAATTTGAATACTATCACTCGTTTTGGTATCCCTGACTGTTTAGTATTTGACAACGCTTCTTACGTTTCCTCTCTTGAGATGAGAGAGTTCTCTTTGGAAAAATGATTTAAATTGAAGTATTCTGCTAGTTATTACCCCCAGGGCAACGGATTGGCAGAATCAACAAACAAGAATTTGATTAAAATCATCAAGAGAACGATGGTTGAAAATCACAAAAATTGGCACAATGCACTGTTAAATGTGCTATGGGCTGATAGGGTAACGCCAAAAGATTCTATAGGCAACTCCCCCTTTTTTCTCGTTTATGGCATAGAAGCAATTCTGCCACCTCACATTCTTCTTCCTTCACTTCAGTTATCACAAAAAATTCAAGAAGAAGATTGTCCCCCTTTGGAAAACCGAATTAACGCTTTGATGAAGCTAGAAGAGGTAAGAGCCCAAGATAAACATAAGTTAGATCAGCATCAACTATTGGTTAAAAGATGGTTCGATTCTAACTCTGCTTCTGATAGGAATTTTGAAGTAGATGATCTCGTCTTAAAATGGGACAAACCACATGAGGGAAAGGGAGAGCACACAAAATTTCAAAACTTGTGGCTTCGACCGTTTTTAATCGCTGAAAAGTTGGGTCCCAGTTCTTTCCGATTGTAGAATCTTGAGGGGCAGCCTGACACCTATCCAGTGAATGGCCAAGCCTTGAAAAGATACTTTGCTTGAAAACAACCCTTGTACAATATGTACATATTTTTCTTTTGTTTGCTTTTTCGTTTGCTTTTGTTTTTTGATTTTTCCTTTGAGTTTATCAGTTTGTGTTTTTGGAAATACACATACATGTATACTGAGCTTTTCAAACAAAGAAAACAGAAAATTCCTTCGCTGAAATAACTACTAAGAAAATTGCATAAACATCAATGGTATTTTTCTGAAATTTATATCTGTGATGGCAAAACGTCTGTTGTTTGAAAGAAGTTGATTGATTTCGATCTTTTAGTAAAGCTTGTCATGATCATCTATTATCTTTTTATGATGTCCCTATTCCTTAAGGGAATGACTCAGAATATGTTTCCATACCTTAGGAAGTTGTTTTTGTAAATAAAACATCTCTGGATCTTAATAAAGGACAGTTCTAAAAAAAAATTCTGATGAGGTCTTAAAAAATATGTTAAAATATCATGATTTTCAACGTCACCTCGCTCAACTATATATCATTGAAGAAAAACAAAAAAAAAAAAATTATTAATTGAGCTGTGGGAAGTGCTTGTAAACCCGCTGGGATGCTGAACAAGTCTGTTGGCAGCGGGTAAATGCATGCATGACGCCAAGATAACTTTGTCGAGGTACTGAACAGGCCTGCTGGCAGCGAAGCAATGTCGGGTTTATGAAAATTTGCAAATAAGAAACCTCTTAACTATAAAACGTCCTTTATTCTGATCTGGAACTTCTTGGTAGGATACAGATGTTAGAGTGGGTTAAATGGAAACCCTGTCGAGGCTATGGATGCTTGCTGGCAACAGTGGCTCTGTCAACAGTATTGGAGAATTTATCTTTAACATTGTGACTCGCTGGTCTTAAGACTGTTATCTGTTTTCATCTTTTAAAACACTGCTGGAATAGTTGGTTAATGATGATGTTTATACGATTTTCTGGTTGTTGTTTTTGAGTTGGAATTATCTTTGTTGTCCTAATCTGAATTTGTTCTTTTGGTAGAGATAACTGCTTCTACCAGTGTGTCTCCATTGTTGGCAGCCAATTCACATTTTTTACTGTCCTTATAAGTTGCCTACACCAATGTTTTGTAAACCCTAATTTTTTGTCGCATTGCTCAAATAAACGACACTTTTATTTTTGCGTTATTTGCACACTTACCTTCGTTTTTGTTTTCACGACTGTAACCATGAAAACTTGGTCTTTCGAAGTCGCATTAAAATAATTATTGAATTGTCGTTATCCTCTTTATCGATATTCCCACCTGCGTTTATATTTTACTTATCATTATACAGTTGGCAAGACCTTTGATCTGTACTCATTTCACATTCTTCGATTGATTGTGTAATTTTTTTTCATTGAGTTTGTGATACATTGGGGATTGGATCTACATGTTATTTGATTAATCCACTTGGCTCATTGGTATACATAAAAATGCATTGACACATTGGTTAAATTTTTGGTATGAATCGTTCTATACATCGCATGTCCCATAGTCAAACCCTTGGTATTGGTTTCGATTTGTGTTTTTGGTTTTTAAAACTATGGCAGAACTTTTGTTTGTGCGATTGGTTTATCCACTTACCAAAGGTTTCGATTGATTGATTGAAATGGCATAGTTGTAACACATATGTGTTGTGATTTGAATAGTTGAATGCGTCGACGGTTGTACCATAGGTAATGACTATTATGCATGGCAGAAATAGCTCCACCACCTATGCACGATGTCATTAATGCTTACCTCTATCCCTGTTTCACCTCTGCTAGCATCGGGTAAGCCTGTGAATACTCTCCTCCGGCATATGCTATGATTCAAACCCTAGCTCGTTCACATCACTTACTATCTTCTCTTCTCTATGGCACCGGTGGTGCGAATTGAGCCGAACGGTAGTCAAGCCTTGCTACTGTTCAATAACGCCCGAAAATATTTGCAAGATAATGGTTGGCTCATGTTTGTACAGAGGTTTGAGGGTTTTAATCTATTTGTTGCACAACAATTCACCTTGACTTTTGATGGGTGTAGGGCCAAGATAGGTGACATTCAACTTGAAATCAATCAAGATTTTATCATCTCTACCACAGGGTTAGCAGCCACGGGCCAGCGATGGTTTAAAAACTCTAAAGTTGTGGAGGTGCCATGGTCATTATTGTTCCTCTCGTGGAAGGTCACATCCTGTGACAGAGGTATGCCCATTTCCACTCTTAAACCAAGGTGGCATGATCTTTTGATGGTGGTTAAACAATTCGTGACCTGTGAGGGTCAGTATGGACTAGTTTTTCTTTATCACCTCCGACTATTAATGAATTTTATGGGTTATCCACTGAACATGCCGTTTTACTTCCAGCGTAGCCTTTATAAAATGTCAAAAAGGTTTAAACGAGAAAAGGTCGATAGTAGCTTGTTCCACCACAGCCTAATCAGACTCATCGTTTTTCACCACTTAAATCTTCACGGTGATAGTTGGCAAGATTTTATCTCTCGAAATGGTTTTGCTGATACAGAGCCTGTCCAAATCGACAAGCCTGTGGTTAGTGAAACTAAGGTCGGGCCACCCGTGCCTTTCCATGTTCTGTTTCCCTCTCCCAAACCCTCGATCGACCCTGATATCGATTTACCCGACATTGTAGCAGACAAGGTTGAGGCTGTTAAAAATCCTGTGAGTAAAAAGGTTAAAGGTAACCCTACTGTCGATGGAAAAGGTAGAAAGAATGCTCGACTCATATCGAGACTGGCTAGGAATAAACCTAAACCTAGTGCTGAGTAGAAGGCCATAGTCCTCAGTGAAGACTCAGACTCTGATGTCGAACGCTTCCTAGCTAGTGAGTACCCTTACTCCAAAGGTCTGTGCTCCGAGCCACCCTATGAATTCCTTTATAATTTACCCCCTTGCCTAAGGAACAATCCTAGTTACCTAGGGATCAAGCTACCTAAGAAACCCTTAGCAATTTAAACAAACCCTCACTTGCATTTTCAAATCCCGGACAGTCGTCATGTGACCAATGTAATGTGTGGTTGGAATGCTACTATATCGACGTTCCTTTATTACAGTTGAAAATCAAATCATTGGAAAACCAAGTCGCAGTATTGACAAGTGAAAGGGACAAGCTTCAAGAAAATGATAAGAAGTAGAAAACTACTGGTTCCATCGTATTTAGGAATGTCGAATCAGCTACAGCCTTCGTGAATTCCAAAATGTTATGATCAAGTTGTATGCTCGTCATCCAGGTATGAATTTCGATATCAATTACGTTCTATGAATTTCTAGATTAATATAATGAATTGAGTTTGGTTTTCAAATAGCTCTGTCTATTGTTCGAAATGACTCTGTCAAAAAAGGTTATGTTGTTCATCTTGTACATTGTTTTCATTTTCCTAAAATTAAATGAAGTTTTGATTTGGTTACACGATTTGGTCGTGCCCAGTTTAGCAATTGATTGGTTTTCATCGAGTCAGATTTGTTTTGAATAATTATGTTGATTCGAATCAACGAAATCAATGGGTTTTTATTTCAATTGGATTTTGTTTGTATATGATCTAAACAGAAGGTTTTTATGCTAAAATTAGAGCATGACTATGTTTTGATTTGATATGATTTCGTTGTATGATTTGATTTTTGAAATGATTTCATAGGATTGAATTGGCTTGATAGTTACGATGTAGTCTTTTAAATTTGAAAAATGACTCTGTTTTATCAACATTCTCGTTCGGATTTGGATTATATCTGACCTGTTTCGATGATCTCTTCGCTGAAATCATGGAACTGTTTGATTCATAACGGCTGTAACAAACTCAATTTGTTCAATTCGCTCTTGTTTGGATTGGATTGCTGTGTGTTTTTAGTTAATACGATTGCCTTTTTTTAGTTGGATTCGTATCAAAAATAGATTTAATGTTGCTCTGTTGATCTTAATTTTCAAAATGAGTTTGTTAAACTCAGATCGACATATATTATCTCTGCTGGATTCTTGTGAGAAAATTCGGTTAGTAGTTCGATTTGAAATGAATTCAAGTGATGATTTCGTTGAATATGAATCGATTTTGTTTCCCACACTTGGCAATAACAAACGATCGAATGAGTCCTATAGATCCTGTTATCAACCGGCTAATTTCATTATGATTTTGGTTGTGATTATTTACACACCAGTTTTGATTCGATTCGCTAATGGCATGCATCATTTGTTTATGTTAATACAGTTACATCAATTTGAAAATGATCTTGTTGTTTTCGTATGGATTCGATCGTGTTTCCTGTTGATGGATAAGGCAGTATAAAATATTTCATATGATTTGTTTAACTGAATCGATTTCAATTTGATATGAAAGCGATTTCATTACTATTCGATATGATTTTTTATAACCGAATTGGTAACGAATTAAACAGAGCGTACCCATCTCTGTAGTCATTTGATTGATCTAAGTCTTGTTTGATCTCAAATTAGTATAACAATTTCAATTTGAATTATTCGTTTGTCTTTCAAATAGATATTAGATACTTGTTAATAGTTGAATTTAATTCTTTAAAGATTTGAATTAATTTTAATGTTGATTCCATGTCTAATTTAGACCAGCTACAGAATCGCAAGATTTTGTAGCTAGTCTTTAGGATTAGATTTTTATCAGTTCTATCAACAAAGTATCCTCCTAACTTGTCCATTTTAAATACTTATTATTTTTTGTAATAAGGATCATCCTCACTTGTGGGAGAACCAGGCTATGGATTTCTAATACAAACTGAGACAAGATTTGATGTCTTGCTACAGATTTCGCTTTCAATATATCAAGCTTTTGTTTCAAGTTTATGCATGTCACTTTGCAGTTGATTATAGACTACTTTAGCTATCATAATCTATTGCAGGATGATATGATTTGATTAATATGTTATCCATATCTGATTTCTTTCATTATTTAAAAGTACAACAATTACTTGGTTTCAGTTAATGAATCACAGATTTCTCTTCTTCGTTAATTGAATCATGTTGTATATATCTTTGCATATAGGTTTATCTAACTGTGAAGATTTATAAATCATAAGATTGTTGTAGTTTTTATGTCTTGTTTGTCCTGTAATCATATTTGAAGAGCACTGCAACTAATTGTTTACGAGAATTTTGTGGATAATTCGGTGTGGGTTTCCTCCCTCCGATCAGCTAAGACAATCATCATATACAGGACAAACCTGGAGCGTTTCTTCAGGTTAGTTTTTATTTAGTATTTAATAGTGAATTTTTTAGTAAAGTATAAGTAGTTTAGTTAGATATATGTTTAGTTTAGATTTGTAGTTAGAATTAGTATATTAGTTGTTAATTTAGTTAGTTTTTGTTTTATTTCTTTTCATAAAATTATAAAATCAAAAAACAATAGCTCTCGCTGTCTTAGGACAGAATACAAATAAGTTTTTCAGGTTTTCATTCAAATCTGTAAATTGTAATTATTGTATATTTTATGAATAAGATTTATTTCTGTTAGTAGTTAGATATTTAATTTCTTAGAGTTAGCATAGTATTAGATAGTAGATTGTATATATATAGAATAGTTAGATTAGTTTATTAGTTTGTTTTAATAGTTAGTTTTAGTTAGATTAGTTAATTTAGAGTAGTTTTATTNCTGATTTCTTTCATTATTTAAAAGTACAACAATTACTTGGTTTCAGTTAATGAATCACAGATTTCTCTTCTTCGTTAATTGAATCATGTCGTATAGATCTTTGCATACAGGTTTATCTAACTGTGAAGATTTATAAATCATAAGATTGTTGTAGTTTTTATGTCTTGTTTGTCATGTAATCATATTTGAAGAGCACTGCAGCAAATTGTTTACGAGAAGTTCGTGGATAATTCGGTGCGGGTTTCCTCCCTCCGATTAGCTAAGACAATCATCATAAACAGGACAAACCTGGAGCGTTTCTTCAGGTTAGTTTTTATTTAGTATTTAATAGTGAATTTGTTAGTATAGTATAAGTAGTTTAGTTAGATATATGTTTAGTTTAGATTTGTAGTTAGAATTAGTATATTAGTTGTTAGTTTAGTTAGTTTTTGTTTTATTTCTTTTCATAAAATTATAAAATAAAAAAACAATAGCTCTCGCTGTCTTAGGACATAATACAAATGAGTTTTTCAGGTTTTCATTCAAATCTGTAAATTGTAATTATTGTATATTTTATGAATAAGATTTATTTCTGTTAGTAGTTAGATATTTAATTACTTAGAGTTAGCATAGTATTAGATAGTAGATTGTATATACATAGAATAGTTAGATTAGTTTATTAGTTTGTTTTAATAGTTAGTTTTAGTTAGATTAGTTAATTTAGAGTAGTTTTATTTTTTTTTATTTTCTTAGGACTTAGATCGGCTAACGGAGCCGCTAAACCCGTCAGGGTGGTTCATCCCAAACGGCTTGGGTTATTTAGACAACCCCGGACCGGTTCCACTCTCCCAGTTGACGGACGATCAATTTCGCCCGTCAACACTACTTTGACTGACATTTAGAGTTGGTTGTCCAAATAAATATTTCAGACCACTATGGTCCGTTCTCAACTCAAATATTTTCCCCATGAGATAGTGCCTCCACATCTTCAAGGCATGCACTATGGATACCAACTCCAAATCATGAGTAGCATAGTGACTTTTATGCTCCTTCAACTTCCTTGATTCATAGCACACCACATACCCATTCTGACTAAGGACTCCACCAAGCCCCTCTTTACATGCATATGTGCATACAATGAAGTCTTCATTTTGATCAACAATCCTTAGTATTGGAACACTTGTTAGTAAATGCTTCAAGTATTGGAAACTTCTTTCACAATCCCATGTCGATTCAAACTTCACACCCTTCTTCTGCAAGGAAGTGATTAGGTGTGCAATCTTTGAGAATCCTTCAATAAATATCCTATAGTATCATGCAAGGCCCATGAATGACCTCACCTCTGAGATATTCCTTGGTTTTGGCCATCTTTCAATGGCCCTTATCTTTTCTGGATCCATTGTTATCCCATCGTCTAAAATGATATGGCCCAAATAATGAATTTGCTTTTGATAGAATGAGCATTTGCTCAATTTTGCATACAACTGATGCTCCCTCAATACCTGTAATACCATCCTCAAGTGTTTCTCATGCTCTTCTTCAGACTTAGAATATATAAGAATGTCATCCAAGAAGACAATGACAAAATTATCTAAGTAATCCATGAAAATTCCATTCATTAAACACATGAAGACAATTGGTGCATTTGATAAACCAAATGGTACCACTGTGAACTCATAATGGCCATACCTTGTTCTAAAGGCAGTGTTATTGTTGTCTTCTTCTTTGATTCTTACTGATGATAGCCTGACCTAAGATCGATCTTGGAGAATATTTTTGCATCTTTTTGCTGATCAAAGAGGTCATCTATTCTTGGTAAAGGGTACGTATTCTTCACAGATACCTTGTTCAACTGCTTGAAGTCAATGAAAAGTCTCAATGTTCCATCCTTTTTCTTCACAAATAATACTGGGCACCCCAAGGTGACACACTTGGGTGTATATATCCCTTCTTTAGAAGCTCTTCCAATTGCATTTGCAATTCCTTCAGTTCTAGTGTACTCATCCTGTAAGGGGTCTTAGATATTGGAGCTACTCCAGGCATCAGATTGATGGAGAAGTCAATATCTCTCTTGGGTGGCAATCTTGGTATTTTTTTTGTTTGCTAGTTTTGTCTATGACTTGCGGGACTAGCCTGTGGCTGAGAAACTACGATTCATGGGCATCTAAGCCGTCAAAATCACCCAGGGATCGGACTCGGCCTGAGCCACACCAAACCTTAACATGGTTGGATTTCTTGTCCCCGCAGGTTTTGAACCGATGACTTTAACATCACAGAGTGCCTTAACAACACACTCCATCACCGACTATCCTACACCTCGGGGACGACAATCCTGGTATTTCTTTAAATACGTCTTCAAACCCTTTTAGAACTACATAATCTTCAATATTTGACATCTTCTCTTTAGGTGTCTCTTCCATATGAGCTGCAAATATTTGACACCCTTTTTCAGTAACTCTTCTTCAGTTGCAAGGATGAAATTTCTCTGACAGTTATTGCCCTGGGAATTCCCTGTACTATTCTTAAATTCCCTTTCTCATCTAAGCAAGTAAATGCCTTATTATAACAGTCTAGGACAACCTGATGTTGGTCCAACCAATCCATACCAATTAGGCAGTCATATGAACCTAGAGGTATGATGTTCAAATCTGTCCTGGCGCTCAATCCATTAATGTCCATTAGACATACCTTAACCACCTCATTAATTTTTCTTTTAGCTCCTGTAGCCAGCCGCACCAACCAAGGTGTTCCAAGCTTGATTTTTGGCAAATGAAATCTTTCCACCATCTTAGGATCTAGATAATTATGAATAGCTTCTGAATCAATTAAAATAACAATGGTTTGGTTGTTGATTTTACCTTCCACTTCAATCACGTGTGACTGAAACTCAGCTTGCTTGTTATCCATAGCTGCATAGATCCTTGGTACACTTATGCCCATGTCTTCCACTGTTTCATCTTGTTGTACATTGTAAGCAGTCTTCACTTTTTCACCTCTGTGAGGGAAATCTCTCAACAAATGATCTCCTCCACAACCCCAACATTGAATAGGTGGCTACCTTGGTCTTTGCCCTATTGCCTCTGTCATTCTGGGTTCTTTAGAGGTTGGTTGTCCTTGAGAATTATTTCTGAAGAATGGTGGCTTGATCCCCCTCTTCCTCTGGTCCATAATACTTTTCTTTTTGTCTTCCCACGTCCTTTGGAAAATCGGTCTTCCTCTATGCTGATCATAAAGGCATTTATCCCTCTTTATAGTTTCCTCTAGTGTCTTGGGATCGTCATATTGTATCTTATCACTGATAAAAGATTGCAGCCCACTCACGCACCTCTGAATCTTAATTTTTTCATCCTTGACGAAAGAAACACATTTCAACAGCTCTAAAAACCTTCTCTCATACTCATCTATGATCATACCCCCAAGCTTGAGTTCAAAGAATTCCTTCATTTTCTTATCATAGTATCGGCTAGTAAAGAATTTCTTCTGGAAATACCTCTTGAACTCCCTCCAAGTGACCTTCTTCTCATTAACGTGTTGCACCTGCACACATTGATCCCACCACATTGATGATTTTCCTTTGAGATGATAGATGACAATTCTTTCTTATGCTTGTGAAGAGTAATTATGCAATTGAAAATACTTTCTCATTCCTAGTAACCATGTCTCTGTATCCTCATCCTTCTTGTGCTCACCATCAAATGTAGGAGGCTTGATTTTGTTCATTTCCCCTTGTATCTCATCCACCCCAAAACTTTTCTTATGTTTCCTAACAAGGGATGGATTGGAACTTCTCTATGCTCTCTTAGTTGAATGCCTTGAAGAATGATGGTGATGTATGCCAACACTTCTTGTTCTTCTCCTCTTATCATGATACTTATGGCTCCTTGATTTTCTTGACTTAGTCTCCTTATCCATCTTCTTCTCTATTCTATCCAAGCTCTGCATTAACTTGATGTTGAAGTCTTCCTACTGCTCCTTGGCTTTCATAAGTCTCTCATTATCAACTTTTTACTCTTGACACCCTTTTGCAAACTTTTTATAGTCTCTACCAAGTTCATGCCTTCTTATTTACCTTCTCCATGTCCATTTGAATTCGTACCTTCATTACCCATATTAACATACATCACTTTGATCTCATCTTCTTGGCTATAAGCCCCCTGTGCATCTTCCATGATTTTGAACTTTGTGGTAATCCTGTTCTGATATAAATGTTGCTAACTCTGCAAAATGTGTAGCAAACAAAATTTATTAGGCTAACATAATTTAACAAGATCCATGAAATTATGTACAATTTTGTTCCAATAATGTATCAAATTTTTTTCTTTCATGAGTTCGTCCGAAAAGTCTCAACACTTAGATTATTTTCATCTATGCAGACTCACAGTCTCACAGACTTGTGGACTCACGAACCCATGGACTTACGAAGGCATAACTCTCCCTTTCATAAGTCCATCTGAAGAGTTCCCATACTTAACCATTTTCATCTTTGCAGACTCGCAGACTCATGAAAGCATAAATCCCACACTTAGATTATTTTCATCGATGAGAACTCACAGCTTCATGGACTCGTGGACTCACATAAGCATAACTCTTCCTTTCATAAGTCCCTCCGAAGAGTCTCCATACTTAACCATTTTTCCACTTCTTTGGACTCGTGGACTCATAGAATCACGATCTTGTAACCTTTCTTTCATAAGTCTATCTGAAAAGTCTCAACACTTAACCATTTTTCCACTTCTTCAGATTCACGGACTCGTGGACTCACAAACTCACGTTCTTGTAACCTTTCTTCCACAAGTCCATATGAAAAGTCTCAACACTTAACCATTTTTCCACTTCTTCAGACTCGCGGACTCACAGACGCATGGTCTTGTAACCTTTCTTTCATAAGTCCTTCCGAAAAGTCTCAACACTTAACCATTTTTCCACTTCTTCGGACTCGCGGAATCACAATCTCACAAACTCACAATCTTGTAACCTTTCTTTCATAAGTCCGTCTGAAAAGTCTCAACACTTAAGAATTTTTCCACTTCTTTGGACTCGCGGACTCATGGTCTTGTAACCTTTCTTTCATAATTCCGTCCGAAAATTCTCAACACTTAACCATTTTTCCACTTCTTCGGACTCGTGGAATTACGAACTCACGGTCTTGTAACCTTTCTTTCATAAGTCCGTCCAAAAAGTCTCAACACTTAACCATTTTTCTAGTTCTTCAGACTCGCGGACTCACGATCTTGTAACCTTTCTTTCATAAGTTCGTCCGAAAAGTCTCAACACTTAAGCATTTTTCCACTTCTTTGGACTCACGGTCTTGTAACCTTTCTTTCATAAGTCTGTCCAAAAAGTATCAACACTTAACCATTTTTTCACTTCTTAGGACTTGCAGAATCATGGACTCACGATCTTGTAACCTTTTTTTCATAAGTCCGTCCAAAAATTCTCAACACTGAACCATTTTACCACTTCTTCAGACGTGTGGACTCTTGGAATCAAGGTCTTGTAACCTTTCTTTCATAAGTTCATCCAAAAATTCTCAACCCTTAACCATTTTTCCACTTCTTCGAACTTGTGGACTCACAGACTCATAATAAATCCCAACACTTAGCCATTTCTACCTCCCTGCCTCTGTTTACCTAGCACCATGGAAGTACATGTCACCTTCCACCAAGTCAGCTGACACGTGCCCCCCCAACGTCATGATGACGTCAACGTATGAAAAAATACCGATTTTTTTCCAATTTCGCCTATTTTCTGAAATTCCAAAAATGCTCAAATTCGCCCAAAAATGAAATTCCTTCTTGGATGTCATTAGAGCTCCGTGAATAAGCTCAATATAACCAAATCAAGCCTTGTACAAAAATGTTTGTTCACTGCTTTTCAAATTCGACTCTTTCACTTCAAATTTGCCATTAATTAGTTGCAGGAAATTGGGTCTTTTGCCCAATTTCATTCCATTTCACCATGGCCGCTATGCAACCATTAAATTTATTTAATTTCAATCCACTAAATGCAACTTCAACCTCTAGAGTCACCAATTACTTGGGTGCACAGTCGGTCGACATTTCCGGCATGAAAGTTTCTTCAATTCCTTCACGAATTGGGAAATTTATTTAACCATTTTCACTCAGTAGACCATAGCCTTATGTTGACTTAAGATTTTCCCAATTACAGGTCTGAATTTGCTTAGACATAGATTAGAATCAGGAAAAACTCATCCTTGGACCAAATTTTCCAAATTCTCCAAGAATTTTAACAATAGAAATTGGGGCTTCCGCCCAATTTCACTTGACTACTCCCGATTTCACCACGGAAACTCCGTAAACATTTGTCAAACAATTTGAAAACGAACTCTTCCTAACATTTTGTCAAATAGGTCGCTTGTAAACTCTGTAATTTCACTTCTAAGCTCTGCTAAATGGCCCATGCAGGCTCACTGTTGAAAACTGGGCTTTGATACCAATTGTAACATACCCAACCACCGAGGTTGGGCCACGCCACACAAAATTACAAATTCTTATACCATTAAATTAAATAATAAATTCTGCATTTGAACAGAGTTAAGCAGAAATAATAACAACATGCATGCAACAATAACAATTCATATATAAAATTTAACAACATAGATTCCATGATAAAAACTCATAATTGCACACACACAATTATTGAAATAAGCACATGAATGACACTTATCTCAGGAAATAAACATCAACTGCATGCAGACCTTCCACGCTCCTCTGAGCCTTAGACCGTGTTGAGGAAAATATATGAAATGATCTTACTTAAGCATTTTCAGATCTTGCTTGGCTAAGGCAAGATAGACGAGAATATCACCCTATGTTTATAGCCTCAAAAAATTGTTTCCTAATCCACAAGGATTGGTTACAAGGGCTTAGATTATTTTTTTATAAATAAAAGATTGCTGTAAAATTCAATATTTTATACAATTTTATGAATATAATAGATGCAAAATTAAATATGGAGACAAAAGAAAAAATACCAAGTCAATATTTAACACAGATGAGACAGAATAGCAATGGCTTATTTCATTCCAATAAATCAAAAGAATCGTTCTCTTTACAAAAATCCTCGAGGAAGTTTGGACCGAAGTCAAACTTAGATGTCCCCGATGAAAACCATACAAAAGGACTTATGACAGAAAGTAGAAAACTGAACTTTAAAATCTGGATCATCTTGCCACAGATTGCTTCCCACTCGACTCTGCACAATATCCTTTATCAGTCATGAAATTTAATTCATAAACATATAAGTCTACACAGACTATCAAAGATAGATCAACACCTCTGAAAAATAAGTGTTTGAATGATGTAATTTAGCCTTGAATCTTGCTGTCTACAATAGGACCCTGCTATCATAAAAGAGAATTAGTCTTTCAATGAATTAAAGAATGAATGAAAACTAAACTATCTCAATAAAACTCAAGAGTAGACCTTAGTATGCTTTCTCCTTCTATCCTCCTCTTGTTCCTCCTTCTCTGTTTGCCTTTAAGCAATTAAAATTAGTTCAAGTAGTTAAACTACCTCTTTTAGTCAAGTTAACTAAAACTCAACTTACTTTTAGTTTAGGGGAAGAATTAATATAATAATAATAAGGGTCTTTAATAAATAATAACTAGTAGGTGGTACCCCTTGTGACTCCCTTTAGTTTCTTAACAAAAATAAACACAACAAGTCAATCAATCACACACATCCCTCCTTGTGGCTCCCATCATCATTCTCATAATTTGAAGATTAATATCAATGATATTTTAAACCATGTCCAAAAATATAATATCCAAAATAGTTATTTGTCCAAAAACTTTCAGCAGTCAACTGTTCTCAACAATCAATAAATAAATATACTCAAAAACCATATTTGCCACTTTGGGAGGCAATTTTTCCTTTGTTGCTGTTGTCTCCCTTTGATTTCTCTGAATTAGCCTTAGGCTGTGTGGAGACTTTAGGCCTGATCGCACTGATAACATGAGAGCAATCATCTCTCAAGTGCATGCAGGATGAAACATATTTAGTGGAATCACTTGAGGGAGAGGAGGGGGAAGCAACAACTTTTCCTTTATTAGGTGCATGATGGGCTTCGGTTTTGAGACTTTTTCTTGTGTGGGAAGACTGTATAGGTGAGTGAGCAGGGGAAACTTGGACAATTGGGTTAACTGGTGGAGGAGGAGCAGGTAGAGAAAAATTGGGCCAGCCACGATGTTGGGAGACTGTTGGATGGACAATCTTTCTCCATCCGTCACTTTCGAGGACTTCAGGTTGTAATGAGACATGAGGGGGAACTAGGATGCCAAGGACATGTTGGGGTTGGAAGGGAGGCCTTTCTAGCCTAGGTTGGACTACCCCTTGTCCAATCCAGTTCAAAAACCCAGCTTGGAAAAGCTAGTTCAACTCTTGTGGATTTGCATCAAAATGTATCGAAAACCTTTTCCTTCTAGGGCCCCTGTTCCAATTTCCTCTTCCCCTGTTATTTTGGCCATGGCTTCCTCTGCTGAAGAAGCTCATTCCTGTATGCAGCGTTTATTAGCAACTAGTTTCTTAAACAAATCATACATGACATCTCTTTTAAATATGAAACAAAGTTTGGCTCAACAACACATCAGACTCATGCAATCCAATCCATAAAAATCGTTTAATACTTGTTAATGAGCAGGGGGTGAATAAGGGTTCTGGGATATTGGAGGGGTTGTATTGAGCGAAAAGTGATAAAATGGAGGGGAGTAGATCATGATTACTGCTCAACAAATCATCAAACAATCAACTGTGCTGTAATAACAAAACATATCAACTGTAACTCATCTCCGTTTCCTCTTTTAATTGCTATAACACAGAGTTTCCATTTAATTGCAATTTAATTTTAAGAACAGGGCGTGCAAAGTGAATATGGGAATGTGAGGGGATTCATAATGTGCGAAAAAGTGAGAGAATGGCAGGGAAGTTAATGGATATTGTTCATAAAACACATTGAGTAATTAGTAACCATAACTCTGTACTAGAATCAATCCAAAAAACACCAATACCACACCAACATTATCGTGTATCAAACTCTTCATTGTTCCAACATTTAAATTTCCTAAAATTTCTCAATTTAGAACATTCTGTGCAATCATACTCATAATCGAAACAACTTTCTATTTCAACAGTCATGTTAATAAAACACTTATCTTTTATATCTTGCCTTCCTTTTAAAAAAAAAACACGCAGCAAATGTTCGACCTCTATCCCATAATGCATTACTATAATAAAAACATCCACTGTCTTCCAATTACAATCGTTGCCCAATTTAAAAATATACACAGGTCCTTTTTTCAATACAAACAGATTTCCAAAACATGCCCGATCACACACAATCACCATTATATCAACCAATAAGATTTTGCAACGAAACCACAGTCAACATAAAACTTGAGCCTCATTACTGTCGATATAACCATTTATAATATGCACGATAATTCAATAATATATGCAAGGTGAACATAACCAATTACACACAATCACCATTTCCACAAATAGCTATAACCCTGATCGGGCTTAGCAAAACCACAGGCGTTTCCAATTTGCAATTAAGACCACGCTGTAAGAACATAGTGAGGGTCATCATAATGAAGAGGTAACAACTCTCGACTGTATATAATCACCCGTTCCCAATTGTAATTGTTCAATTAATTTAATCACAGAAAGACGAGATAGGGAATCGACGAAAAACTCCATAACCACTCCACTGATAAACCAAATTTGACAACCAAGAAGATGCCTGAAGGAGAAAGAACAGTTGGAGATTAAAATCGTGCTCTGTCGAAAACAAATACAAGGAGACAATCAAGAGTGTGCTCATTTAACAATAGCACATAGAACTGGAGGTCTTCAGAGACAAATAAACCACATGTAAAAATACCCTTTGAAACATACACATCAATAAGCCTTAGGGTCTCCTTATTACTCCCTTCCTGGGCAATGGAACCAATAGTTAACCATTGGGGAAAGCAACAATGGATAGGGTAGAAAGACCAGTGCACATAGAGAATTTTATGCTTGCAAAGGAGAGGCAAAGTTAACTGAACTGTGGTAGTTATTCAAAGAACACACAGATATATAAACTCTCTATTCACTTCCTTAAGAGCTGAACCATTTGACAACAATACCAGTGAGGACGCATAACGCTGAGGTATAGCTTAAAACACCCCACAACCATACATTATTTATTAACGTTATGGCTACCCTAAGACTAGACCTTGGGGTACTTTGGTGAAAGCACAATGAGAGTGAGCCCACAACCATGACTCTGGGTTGAAGAAATTACACAACAACCAAATGGAAATTTGAATGTGACTAGATAGGGTTACACTCAGGACTATGAGGGAACAACCGACGATAATACACAGAGCGAAACCATCCACCATTAATACAGAGCGATACATAACCCATTCACTTATTATCCATAGAGACCCACCACCATTTTAAACTGATAGAGCAATCGTGAATGCACAACTCAAACAAAAACCAATTATTTTGCTTGCCATCCGAGATAGTTACAATCATCACAGAGAGAAATATCACATATTTACACAGTTGAAACTCTTAGGAACACGCAAACCTAAGCATTACTGAGCCATTGTTTGTTCATACACAGAGCATAAATCGTGGATGGAGTGAAAAAGAACCATACTTGTAACAAAGAGCTTAAAAAGGTGAGCTGACTGAGCATTCTTCTTCCCTAGAGCTTGAAATGCAGAGCTTCACAACTAACAGGCTGAAAATGAAACAAGGAACAATGTTAGGGTGACGACCCATAGGGGGAGTATGGAGTGACGTGCATTTACTGCACGTCGCTTCCATCTCCTATCCTATTCAATTTCGAAGTACAAGACAACCAAACATTCACCATTCATTAACCATGTATTCAATGCCCAAACGATTGAAATCTACAAAAAACAATTCTTTTGCATGCCATCCGAGACAGTTACAGTCATCACACAGAGAAATATCACATATTTACATAGTTGAAACTCTCAGGAACATGCAAACCCAAGAATTACTGAGCCATTGTTTGTTCATACACAGAGCATAATTCATGGATGGAGTGAAAAAGAACCATACCTGTAACACAGAGATTAAAAGGGCGAGTTGGCTGAGCGTTCTTCTTCCCCATAGCCTGAAATGCAGAGCTTCACAACTAACATGCTGAAAATGAAACAAGGAACGATGCTAGGGTGACGAACCATAGCGGGAGTATGGAGTGACGTGCATTTACTACACGTCGCTTCCATCTCCTATCCTATTCAATTTCGAAGTACAAGACAACCAAACATTCACCATTCATTAACCATGTATTCAATGCCCAAACAATTGAAATCTGCGACAATATCCCTTGTGCAATGTGCCACCCAAACATTCATACTTTAACTCTTGCCAAGTTTAATGCCATATCATATGTATTGCAATGTTATATGCACCCAAATCAATTCTAATAAAAATCACATAGCCAATAACCAACCATAGTATAATAGTTAGGATTAGCACTAACAACACTTTTACTTTTCCATTTGCATATAACCTTTTAACATAACTCAAACATAACTTTCTTTCCTTTAAGATTTTTCTTTCATAGATTTTCTTCCTTGTTTTGATTATGATGTCACTAACATATCTCTTGTATATATGTGGCTAGGTAGTTGATCACGATGATTCATGACATGGTTAAATCATAGAAAGTGTAAATACATTGCCATAATAACATAAAAAATAATTCCTTGAATTGCAGAAACATCCCATAAAATGCATCATCCACCTGTTACTATGTCAAAATGAAACCAAGAATGCATTGTCAATCATGTAGGACTGTTTAAGCAACGTCAAAACAACAACAAGAAAATGTGTGATATGTCTATCTTTGAGCCTCCAATCTACAAGGGGGTCCCACCTACTAGTATTATATTATTAGCATAGTTTAAATAATAGGGATTTAGAAATACTTTGCAGTGGAATTCATCATTGTGATTTTAATCGTCAACATACCGCACTGCTCATACCTCTTAGCAGCGAGTCACCCCTGAGCTGGGGCTAAACTCCACATGGGTAAAGGATTCCTAACCTGACTAAGGTATCTTTAACAACATACAAACTTAGACACATGTGCCAACTCAAACTAATAGCCTACAATCCCTCATTCCCCACATGCCTAAACCACCCCAGGAAGTGTTCCCCTTCTCTGCTCAACAGTCCCTTGGCTGGCCAACTTCCTTTCCGGGGCTTCAACAACATGCCAGACATGAAGTCTTAGAAACATGTAGCTACAGTTTGGAACCTTCGGGAATCGATTCCCAGCAATTCCCTCACCTGGAGAGAATTCTCATGGGCCTGACAACCCGCCTCTTCAATATCCTATAGGCTTGACAACCTGCTTCTTTCATCTAACTCCCAAGCTAACCATGGTACAGGTACATGTATTGGTATGGTAACAACAGGGTACAGATGACAACTCTGTGCCTGGAGGAATGAATATCGATGATAACAAAATGAACTAAGTCCAACTATATGTATACATGTTCCCAACTTGGCACTTGTTATCTTGAGAACTACCTTGGACCCACCTGTCCCCATCCTTAGAACTTAGGATAAAATAATTATCCATACTTTGTACTTTAAGGAATATTAATATAATATTCCTTCGGGCTTAAGCCAACCTAGCTTAGCCCCTTAACCTTAACTCTTAGGCCCCTTTCCCTATCTAGTGGAGTTTATCTCCCCATACTCTTTTACATGGTTGGTATGCAACAATGGTGTGTTTTCATTAATAATATGAGTGTTTACATATTACAATAATAGGCTCATTGGCCTTTAGCATCTAGGCTCTCCGGCCTAATAATCACATAAGCCTTCTGGCCTATAAAAACCTGGCTCACCAAACTATATGTTCATTTACATTCATATGTACAGTTGGGGTTTGGCCTAGGGGTATTACATGCATAGAGAGACATGAACAACATTGTAACCAAATATTGTCGAAATGAAAGCTGGGCAACCATTCAAAGTTGGTTTTCCCATTTGGGTTTCCTGGGTAATATCTCGTGTTCTATCATGCGGTTCAATTATCGTGTCTATTGTTCAATGAATTAATTATGGGTTATAGTGTGCGGATTAATACTTGTACACCTTTTCAATTCCATGTGGTGGAATCCTTTTGCTATTATGTTGAATTATTTGTCATTTTAATTATGGTCTTTGTTGGAAATCGAGGGCTATGTTCGTTGTAGTAAATAATTCATTACTCAACTCCATGTAATTCACATATGCCCCAACAATATGCTATGTGTATTAGTTAATCCCTGTTTGTATCCACCAAAGCTTTGAAAATCCAGCCGCCGAGGAATTAAAACCATCCATCTATTGCTTGGTTGAGATTGAAGTTTGTAGTAATAGAGTCGTTACTTCTTAGTTTCCAATTATGTCCCTCATATCCATGATTACATTTCTCCTCAAACCATTGTCATTGTTTATGAGAAACATATGGTATCATTCACTTGTTTTCTCAATTGATCCCTTGCTAGGATAAACTCCAAATTTTCCTCTACTTCAAGCATTGATCTCCCCTCAGGTTAATTGATAAATGGTCTGTGGTGAATCAACTTGGAATATGAGTGAAATCGTGGTTGATTCATTTTGAACACATATGTATCCCAACAAATTGCAAACTACTTAATTATTGGGTTTAACTAATGGATTGATGTTTGGCATCGCGATTAAAACTATTAGCGCACTATTCAATTCATTTTCACTCCCTTAATCCTCCAGTATGTGTAGAAAAATTGATCTATATAGGGCATACTTTATTTGGTGTTTCCTTCCACTCAAATAGCTAATCACCTTGAGTCACCTATAGCCAAACACTTGCTTGAATGTTGTGATAAAGTCAAGCTTGGGATTCGACTGGACTCTCACCCCCATCCATAATGGATTGGGTGTTTTACCACCAATCATTGTTGATTAAGGATGCGATTGGGTAGCAATTCCATTTACTACAACCATCCTATGCAAATTACTCACTCAATCAACTTAATAGCCATTGTTGAGAGTGCCCACATACCCATAACACTTAGATTTATTATGTTGATAATATTTTGATTGGTGGGATGATATTATTGATTGTGCTTTGTAGAAACCAAATGTGATATATCATCTATGTGCATCATCGTCTACAACCAATCCATTGAACATATGCTACAACCATACTCTCTCTTGATGTGCACTATCTAATAGTTATGACTATGAGGAATGGTATGTTCATATAGACTAAATTGCCTCCAAAGATGAGCATGAGACCCAGGTGGATATCGGTGGCCACCCACCTTTTCCAACTGACTCAAAACAATTTTATGGCAATTTTGGTAATTTACTATTTTTAGCAGATTTTCAGGTCCTGAACTTTCGGAGCCATTTTGAGGCCCTAAACGACGTTTTTTGGGAAAATGGGGAGCAACATGGAACAAATTTTGTTGTTTCTCACGCAAAAGTTGTAGTCCTCAGATAGATCTTTCTAACGGTGTATCGAGCGCCCCAAACAGAGATCGTATGCAAAAGTTACACCCCTGGGAAGTTGACCTATCAACTACCCCTATCAGGGCCCGCAAACCTTTTGGCTTTTCATCTTCCGGGGTTAGGGTTTTGGATTTTCCTTATGTTAAAAAGGCCCTTAGAACCTCATTGTAGTAATCATCTTCTTGCGAATGCAAGTAGCCGTCACATCTCTTCTCAGAGATAAGCTGCCACCATTTTGGCGAGTCTTTCACTCTGTATTTTTACAGTCTTTGTACATTTTCGCTCATTAATAGAAATTGTATTACTGTATCTCTGTGTTTATGGTTGCATCTCAGATACATTTATGTTATATTGTTGGATACCTGATATATCTTTGTATATTTATTTATTATATCTCCGCTCTCATTTCGTGCCGAAAATAATCTGGATCAACATGATATCTCACCTACAACATATTCCTCATTGGAATGAATATTGAGAATGGGTATGTAATTTGTGGGTTCTATGAATGGGCACAGATTGGTTCATTGTCATTGCTACATAATTGCAGAGCACTGTATAAATGCATTCCAACAACCAAAAATGCAAAGGTATATTATAAGTGTTTTCTCTTGCCAATTGCCTTCAACTTTTATTAAATGGGTTTCCATTTATAAACTACAATGTTGGGTTTGTCATCTTAACAAACAAAGACATACCTTCTTTATATGGCAAATGGAATGATATTTTGCTTGGCGTCGAATTCATAAGAGTGCATTGCTCTTTTTATGAGTATCATAGAATTTGAATGAACAACATATATGTTTATGCTTAGAGTGTTTTGTCATTTTTGTTGCAGTATGAAATAAAGTGTTATACCACCATTTTGCCAAGGGTAACCACTTGAACCATTGTGTTTGTTTATTAGAGACAAAGAAACAAAGGTAGCCTTTTAGACATTTGTTCACTATATCGGATTGTTCATCAGATTAAGGATGATAAGATGAGCTATGAGCCAATTGAGTACCCAAACAAGAAAATAATTTTGTCCAAAAATGTCCAGTGAAGATGGGATCTCTGTCACTTACAATAATATTTAGGCTTTCATGTAGCTTTTGAACTGTCTCCATGAATGTGGTGGAAATTGTACTTGCTTTGAAAGGATGAGAGAGTGCTCAAAAGTGTGCGTACTTGGTAAGTTTATCAACAATCACCATGATGACACTCTTTCCTTCAGACTTCGGTAACCCTGTGATGAAATCCATGGAAACCTCCTCCCATCGTTGACTTGGGATGGCTAATGGTTGTAAAATACCTAGGGTCTTAATTGTTTCTACCTTATTTTGTGCAAACAAAACATTCTGCCACAAACCTTTGAACATCAATTTTAAGGCCATCTCAAAAAAATTCCTTCTTGACCCTATGGTAGGTTTTCAAAAATTCTGAGTGCCCTCCTATCAAAGAGGTGTGCAATTCCAAGTGTACCTTTTGTTTGAGTTGAGAGTTCTTACATAAATTTAAGGGATCTTTGTACCATAGCGAATCATTTTTCCATGTAAATGTATATGATGCATTGGAATCCCGCTACAACCTTTGAATGAGAGTCCACACATTTTCGTCATTCTTCCATTCATCCCTTGCTTCTATTATCCAATCAGGTTGGATGATCAAGATAGCACAGAGAAAGGCATCAACACATTCATCCTTTCTTGAGAGTGCATCTGCCACAACATTTTTCTTCCCTTTTTTGTAGATGATTTCAAAATCATAACCCAACATGTCAGTCACCCATTTTTTGTTGTTCTTCTGAAGATAGTATTTGTTCCAAGAAGTATTTAAGACTATCATGATTTGTTTTGACCTTGAAGTACCTACCTATTAGGTAAGGGTGCCATTTCTTCAATGCATGTAGTATTGCCATCATTTCCTTCTCATAAATGGGTTTTTGTAAGTCCTTTCCCTTGAGTGGTCGACTTTCAAAAGAAAGGGACCTTTCTTCTTGCATTAGAACAACACCAATTCCATTTCCTAAGGCATCACATTCCACAATAAAGGGTTTTTTTGAAGTCTGGTGTGGTCAAGACAAGAGCTTTGCACATTGCCTCTTTAAGTTGTTCAAAAGCTTGAGTTGCCTCTGGAGTCCATGAAAATGCATCCTTCTTAGTTAATGTCGTTAAAGGTGCTGCTATTCTTCCATAGTTCCGAACAAACTTGCAGTAGTAACCTGTCAAACCCAAAAATCCTCTAAGATTATTCAATGTTTTGGGAATCGGCCAGTCCATCATGGCCTTAATCTTGTTAGGGTATACCTTGAAACCTTCATGAGATACAATATGACCCAAATACTCTACCTCCTTCACCCGAAAGAAACATTTGGATGGTTTGGAATATATTTGTTGCTCCTTTAGTAGTTGTAGCACCTTGTCAACATGTTGAACATGATCCTCCCAATAATTGCTATAGATTAGTATATCATCAAAAAATACTAACGCAAATTTTCGAAGGAAGGGCTTGAAAATGGAATTCATCAACCCTTGGAATGTGGATGGTGCATTCGTAAGGCCAAAAGGCATGACCAAAAGTTCATAATGGCCTTCATGAGTTCATAATGTTGTTTTTGGGATATCTTCTTCCTTCATTCTAATATGATGATACCTTGAACGAAGATCCAACTTTGTGAAGTAGATTTCTCCATGTAGCTCATCTAACAATTCATCAATGACGAGAATGGGAAACTTATCTTTAATAGTGATCTTGTTGATATCTCTATAATCTGGACACATACACCATGAACCCTCTTTCTTGAGTACCATTACCAATGGTGCAGAGTAGTAACTTTGGCTAGGTCTAATAATGCCAGCCTCTAACATTTCTTCAACCATATGCTCAATTTCACTCTTTTGGGCATAAGGGTACCTGTAAGGCCTGATGTTAGGAGGAACATTCCCAGGAATTAGGTGAATAACATGATCATGATTTTCGAGTGGGTGGAAGACCTATGGGAATATCTTCAAATACTTTGGAATGCTTATCATTGATCCCTTGGAGATCTAGGGGAATATATGGCTTAGATGTTTGAACATCTAGTGAGCGTAGTTGTACAATTACACCCCAATGTCACTTTTTCAATAATTATTTCATGCCATTAGAGCTTATCACGTTACTGGGTTTCCCTGTGGTACCCCTTAACTCAATTTCCTTTCCTTCCAATAAAAATTTCATGAAAAGTTCTTGAAAATTAAAAGCCATTGTTCCCAATGATTGTAACCATTGGACTCCTAGTACAACATCAACACCACTCATGGGTATAGAAATCATTGGAAAATTCATTACATATTCCCCCATAATAAGATTGATATTATGGCATTTTCCCGAACAATTGATAGTTCCTCCATTTGCAATCATTCCTTGAAACTCTGGCACTGGATATATAAATCAATTGAGAGCTTTGGCTAATTTATAGT
>SNQJ01S0022095.1:67410-79671 GCA_010110895.2 Picea sitchensis | reverse complement strand
TCTAAGCCGAAATTCTAAGGAAAGTGAAGAAAAGAAGGCCGAAATGCAAGGAAGGATAAATTATTTTGATGGTGCTTTCTAAGTAATCCAACAGGACTTTCCAAGCAAGGAATGGTCAAAGGCTTGCCAGACATTCACTTTTCTGAAGGGGTTTGCAAAATATGCATTCTTGGCAAGCACCCTGAAGAGAAGTTTAAAAAGGGGAAGGCAAGGAGAGCCTCCTCTTCCTTTGATATTGTTCACAGTGATATCATGGGTCCATTTCCACATCCTTCCATCAACAAAGAAATATATGTTCTTAAATTTATTGATGATTACTCATGATATACTTGGGTTTATTTTCTCAGAAAAAAGTCTCAAGTTTTTGAGCATCTCGAATACTTCAAAGCTCTAGTAGAGACACAAACTGGGAAGAAAACCAAGATCCTCCGTATAGACAATGGGGGGGAGTATATCAACAAAGATGTTCAAAATATTTACTATGAAGCTGGTATCTAGTTGAAGCACACAGTTCCATACACTCCACAGCAGAATGGAGTTATTTAAAGGAAGACCATGTCTCTCAAGGAGATGACCAGATGCATGTTGCATGAAAGATCACTTCCTTCCAAGCTTTGGGCTGAGGCACTTAACTATGTTGCTTACATACAGAACATAGCACCTCACATATCTGTTGAGGATAAGACACCTTTTGAGCCTTGGATAGGTGAAAAACCAGATGTCACGCACTTCCACATCTTTGGATCTAGAGCATGGGCCCATATTCCTTCTAAAAAGAGGAAATCCTTAGATCCACAAAGAACACCTTTCATATTTGTGGGATATCTAGATGATTTTAAGGGGTACATATTGATCGATCCCTCTACAGACTAGCTCATCATTGAGCATAGTGTTCATTTTAAGGAGAGTCCTTTGTATGCACCTCTAGTGCAACATGTAGAGACTCTTGTGATTCCATCAGTTCTAGACACTAGAGATGATGATTCAACACACTTAGATGCTACATATTCAGACACAAATTCAGATGATTCTGTACATGCATATGAGAAGGTAGTATAGCCAAATGATGAGCTAGCATTAGAGCTTCAACAAATTCCCAAGTGGGTGCAGTCCACACTTCAGGCAGCAGGAAAACTTGTAGGGGATCCATTGGATTCTAGGAGGACTCGATCTCAGCATGTGAATCCTTCTCATGTACTTTTAGCTTCTGAACCAACGATTCCCATGCATTTCTATATGGTTCAATCTTCTGATCCACATACCTATAGTGAGGTTGTTGGAAATCCACTATGGGAAAAATCCATGCAGTAGAAGCATGAATCTCTCCTACAGAATCAGACTTGGGATCTGGTTCTGCTTCCACCAAGGAGGAAAATTTTCAGATACAAATGGATATATAGGACCAAGAGGGCAAAAAATGGTCAGATGAGAAGGTACAAGGCCAGATTAGTTGCAAAAGGATTTCAGCAGATTCATGGGATAGATTATGATGAGAACTTTGCTCATGTAGAAATATGGACTCCATTCGCTTGGCTCTAGCCATTACAAAATCCAAAGGATGGGAAGTTCACCAGATGGATGTGAAGAATGATTTTCTTCATGGTAACCTTTCAGAGGATATCTACATGGAGAAGTTGTAGGGGTTCATTCAGAACTCATCTTTAGTATGAAGACTAAATAAGTCTCTCTATGGCCTCAAGAAGGCATCTAGAGAATTGTATCAAAATATGGATTCTTACTTGCTTTCACATGATTTTTTAAGATGTAAATCTGATTCCAATGTTTACATGTTGAGGACTATTAACTCTATGATGATTTTAGTACTCTATGTTGATGATCTTTTGATCCCTGGTAGGTCTACTTTAGCCATTGATTTGGCCAAATATATTTTGCATGACAAGTTCTCTATGAAAGACATGGGTCCACTACACTTCTTTCTTGGTCTTGAGATTAGTCAGGATGCTTCCAACATCAAATTTTATCAGGATAAGTATGTTAGGGATATTCTGGATAGATTCCACATGGCATACTGTAAGTTTGCACCTACACCCTTCTTATCTGGGATCATACTTGAGGATGGTGGGGATACACCATTAGTGGTCAACACTTTGTATCGACATTTGGTGGGGAGTATTTTATATCTCACCCACACCCATCCAAATATCTCATATGTGGTAGGACCATTTTCAAGATACATGCAAGAACCCCATGATCTGCATTGGAAGGATTCCAAGCACATCCTCAGATATGTTCAGGACAACATGAGTTATGGGATTCAATATGCAGTTGGTTTTGCATTAGATCCCATAGGCTTCATAGATTTAGATTGGGTTGGTGATAGCATATATCACAAGTCCACATCTAGGTACACTCTCAGTTTGGGGTCAGGCCCAATTTTAAGATGCAATCAACCATTGCTTTATCTTCCACAGAGGCCAAGTACAAAGGAGTAGTCAATCGTGTCATTCGGAAATTTTGGATTCAACACTTCCTTACCGAGATTGGTATCTATTTTTACTTTTTGACTATCATATGGTGTGACAATCAGAGTACACTAAGATTTTGCAGATATCCAGTACAGAGAAAATGAACCAAACACATTGAGGTCCACATGCATTTCATCAGAGATCTAGTACATGACAGGATAATTGATTTGTATTTATGTACTTCCTATGAACAGACTCCCGACATATTCACCAATACCTTCAGTCAGCAGAAGTTTCAGACTCTACAGGATCATCTTGCAGTGAAGAACACAATTTCCTAGCAACTTCCTTTTCTTATTTTGATGCATTGTCTTTTGAGGGGGGGCTTTGTTCCCACATGGTTTTCCCTCTTTCCTAATTTTTATTTAGTGTTCATTAGTTTCATTGTACATGCGTACCTAATATGGCCTAGTAGCCGAGACTCATTTTTTAATCCATATTTATGTTCAGGGGGTGTTGGAGAAATTTTTGTTTTCGACACACTAGTTCAAAATTTCTAATCTTAGACCATCACTATTATGCATGCATTCCTATTATAGGATGTCATTTCCTATATGAGTGAATATCACTCACTCATTGAATAGATCATAATATACATTGATTCTCATTCTTCATATTGTATTTCTCTTCCTTTTCTTCATAAGCTTTGTTTGTGTATGTTTTAGCTAGGTCTCATGTGCAGGTTTCCATGAAACAATGACACAATATCCATGTGAAACACTCTATATCCAAAAAAGGTATCCTTCTTTCCAGTAGGTTCTAACTTCATCCTCTTTTCCTTTGGTACAGGGATGTGTATGATCATGTACATGAATCTATGTCTGAATAGTCTGCTCCATGTCTCAAACTAGAGAAAATTTAATATGTTTCCTCCTGCAATTGTCACTATATATCCCTCTTAGAGCTACCACATGTGACCTTCCTAGAACAAGAGAAATAAAAAGGGAAAATAGCAGATAAGAACAATATTCTTATGAATAGGAAATAGAAACAAGAACAACAAAAAAAAGGAACAGGAACAATCGTTATTATAGCTCTTTCTCAGAGCTATCTCTTGTTATTTGCATGGAACAAGAACAAGAATAAGGAACAAATAACAACAACAACACTTCTCTAGTGTTGCTACCAATCATTCCTTCAAGGTAACCTTCCCAGAAAAAAATAAGAAAATATCCATGGTAACCTCCATGGAATTTACAAGGTAACCTACATGGGACAAAGACAACAAGAAATGACATCTCCTAGAGGAGATAAAATCTATATTGAAAACATGTGCATCATTATTACTAAATAGTGAGAATTTACATAATGATTGTTGTACTAACAATATTCAAGTGTCACTAAACATTTGGTAGAAAAAAGTACTCAATAGCAATTGAACTCTAAAGATCGTTGTCCTGGTTACAATATTTATTTAAGATGCAACAATATAAATATATCAAACCTGATATGAAAACATGGAGTCTTAATTTCTAGGGAGGGGTGCAATATTCCTCTGAATGCACTAGATCCAATTATCCCTTTGGTTCATTTCTTAGACAAGGTCCCTTGCACATCCCCTGCAAACACCCTCATAATCTACTAAATGATATAACTTGGAAACATATATAAGTCCATAACTCTAAAATTTGTAACACCATCCAACTTATCTTCTAATATGAAACTGAACACCATCAGTACATGAGGAAATCACAAAATCAAGATAGCAGAAAGTTGAATGTCCAAGAAAATGTCAATAAACCATAAGATTTCAAATTTGAGGGAAATTGAAAGTGAGAAGTGCAGTAGGTGTGCTAGGGAAAGGAAACTTTCTATATACAAAATTTTTTCCTCAACTCATCCCAATAAATGCTTAGTGAGATTCACAAATAAAGTTGCAATTACAGTTGTGGGTTTTCGGTGAAATTTCAACTTTCACCAATATGCAATATGAGACCACTAGGGGGTGCATTAGGCTAGGGCGAGATGATATATGGAAAAATTAAACTCAACGTCCTCTAATATTTTTTTCAATAAGATTGAAAAGTTTATGTTTGTGTAGCGGAAAATTGTAGTGGAAAATAGAAACTGTGCAGTGGCAATATTTCAACTAGCTCTGATACCATGTTGATGTTTTATGATTCTCAGCTCTTGATAGTTATTACCTTATAATTAATAACAAGATACACTTTCATACAAAAATTATCATAGAATAAATATACACTAAAAATATCAATTATAATACTGCATCGAAAATGACAAGATCTATAAATATTAACCGTGCATAGTGAACACAAGAACACACTAGTTTATTTTGGGAAATCCAACCTTGGGAGAAAAACCAACAACCTTTGTATAGAATAATTTAGTCCAAGATATTACCAGTACATCATCATAAATAGCCAAAATACCATTCAGAGAATATCCACCCCAAGTCTAGCATCACCAAGACCTAGCGCCTCAATAAGATGACCAAGAGAAACCAAGAATATCCTTCCCAAATGTGGCGCAATCATCAAGATACTAGAAACCTAGAAATAGTGAAATTACCAAAACCTTCAACTACAACTAACTTGTGCACACTGCAGAAGGAGTTGTCTGGTTGTACAAATGAAATGATCCAATTCTATATTTATGCTAATATGGGCGCTTATTTGGGGCCGACTTCTTATTATGTGTCTTCAAATTGCTTTATTATTTTTTGTATTTTACTGGTGGGGCCGACTTCCTTCCTAGGTATTCAATTTATTCCTGGGTATTCAATTTATTCATGGGGATTCTATAATGGTGTAGATGGGTCTTCTTGTACTTGTGGAGAATGAATTTCCTGAAGTTGCGAGTATTCAACACTTCCTTCCTCTGTGATCCAAGATGGTGTGGTGAATGGTGCATACATCGATCTCATGGTGATGGGTGGTGTGATGTGGGACTCTGCCTATTGGTCTATCTCTCGGTATTCCATGTCTACAACATGAGGGCCTCGAGACATAATCTCCTTAGTTAACCCTAGAAATGGGGGATAACATGGTCATCAACCTACCTTTTCCATGTGTTTTGGTAAGGCCTCAAACTTTTTGGACCCTGTAAAAAAGGCATTTTTTGAGTATTTTTGTGACAACAAGTTTTAAGCCTCAATTTAATAATTTGAATCACATATTGGCCAAGAAATGAACCTAAAGCATAAATTTTGGTGAAGCCATGGAATTTTTGTCAAATTTGGTCAAAATGCAGATTTTATTGGCTTGGCAAATTTGTTGCAGGAAAATTGAAGTGAATTTGAAAACTTTGAGATATGGGTTTTGTAGGCAAGGTGAAAACTATAGCAATTACATATTACTTTCTCAAAAAAATGCTTGTACTATTTTTGACATGCATTTTTTAAATCTCTCTCAAGCAGGTTAGCACCCTACTTTAACAACAAATTTGGATTTTGAGTAATCAGTTGTATATTTGGCATTGTTATGTGCATTTTAAGCATGAGGGGCCATAAGATCATTGTGTTGGAATGCATTTAAAGAGGAATTTCACTAAAATTGTAATAAAATGTAATATAGTGAAATATTTATTGTCCTTGGTAAATTTTTATAAACCCTTTTCCCTTATCCAATATGAAGCATTGAATTTGAACAATTGGTTAGTTGGAAGGAAAAAAGACAAGGATTACATGCATAAATACAAATTTTGTGAACAAGCAAAAGGCCTTTGTCTCTATGTATAATTGATTATTTTAGTGTTGTTATTGTTTGATCTAAAGAATTTTTCATAGGATCTATGATTGTAATGAGGTCTAATATCATTCTCCATTGATTCAGCAAAGGACATCAATATTGAGTGTTGTTTTGTGATTGTAATTTGGTAATAGATTGTGCGGGGAATGTTACTTAGTATTTAATGTGTTTGTATTTGGTTTTATGATATGAGTTATTTCATTGTGTGAATTTGATTGTAGGCCTTGGGAATTTCAATTAGTTGCATCAATGATAAAGTTACAACTTTGAGGAAGGAAGAAAATATACTAACGTGGGAGATTGTTATGGAAAGAAGAAAGTAAGTTTTCTGATTTCTGGGAGAAATATTCTCTTCGTGATGCAAACAGGGTTTTGATGATGGTTTCTATAGAAACAAATGGCTAGGAGAGTATTCCTCATTGAGAAAAATTCCAACAATATGGTCATTGCTCTTAGAAGGATTACACTTTCTTTCTATACTTTCGGAAATCATTTGACATAGTTGTAAGGGATGCATTATTTAAGAGGCTCTACAACATTGCCATATCTGAGACCCTCCTAGTAGTCAACATGAGGTTGCATGAGTTAGTTTTAGGCCACCTCAATATGTCATGTGGCCTTTCTGACTTCACTTAGAGTACCATCGGGGTAAAACATGGATTCCCCCTCTCACCAAAATTCTTTAGGATCTGTATTGATGAGTTGGATTCCTTCCTCCATGAGCATATCCAGGAGGGGGATGGTTGTATTCTACATAATATGTTGATCTACCTACTCTTATTTTTTGATGACTTGATCTTGTTATCCTCCACTCCTAATGGCCTACAAAAACATATAAATGAACTAGACTACTTTTTTGACCTTCGAAAGATGATGGTCAATCTGGGTAAAACCAAGGTTTTGAGCTTCAATGCATCAGAGCGATATCTTACATCCTTACATTTATAATATCGGGGGACATATATAAATATCACCACAACCTACATTTACCATAGAGTACAACTCACGAGGCCCTATTTCTGTATGGAGAAGGCCCTTTAGCCTCGACTTAGTAAAGGGTGTGATTATCTATCCCTCATCGAGGGCCAGTGATACCTACATCAGTTTTAATACATATTGTCCAAACTCTACCTCATGGAGGTGATCATCAGACCCACAGTTCTTTATGGCTCCGAGATCTAGGGGTCGATCTTGTTACAAAGAGACTAGGCCAAGTTGGAGAGGGTTGAGACCCTACTTCTTAGGTGTATCATCTACTTCAAGTGGATGGTTCTGCAACCCATTATTTGGGAAGAGTTTGATATCCACCTATTCTACCTCGATCTCATTTTTTTCTTGGTCTCCTTCCTTCATCGAGTCAAATATTTAAGAGAATCTACCATCTGTAGAGTGGTACCCCTACCTTAGTATTTTCTCCTCGTAGGCTCTTTATTCAGATCCCCCCTCAGGCCATGCATGTAATTGGTTCTCATAGGCGTCTCAAATTATCTATTCGTTGATTATCTCCCTAGAGTGAATTCCCATGTTTAGTTTCTCCTTTGATGCACCATGCCATCTCTTTCCTACTATACAGGTACTGAATCGGGCTATCAAAGAGGACATCTACAAACTGTACATTCAAGTCACTTGGACCTCGCCTCTGTTGAACCTGGGATCGAAGATGTCATTCTATCTAGAGAACTTTTTGGAGTTGTGGGATGGTTTCATCGTCCTCCCCCCTTATACACAAAAGCATTGGATTCACTCACTCATGATAACTTTGGGATAGCTCTGGTTTGAATCTCATCAAATCTAGATTGAGAAGAACCATCATATACCACAGTCTGATAGGATATTCCAAATGTTCCATTTACAGGAGCCGAAGATAGAGATGCACCTCATATTTAGGTTCTCCATATACTATGATATCACAGGATGTTTCCATTGCCTCTATATGGACTCAGAGGGCTCACTCTCTACTTTCTTCTAATACTAGGACCAGAGATGCCTAGTGACGAGTCACAAAATTACCATATTTTGACATCTTATTTTCCTTATTTTTAATCCCTTTCCATTTACCCATAACCTTATATTAACCCATTTTTATGGTCATATGTAGGATCTACGCTCAAACTATTTTTTCCATTACATTTCTTAGTATTTCATTGAATTGTGATTAACATTAGGGAGAATTAGTGTATTATGTATTTACTTTTTAAATAATGGATCATGTATGAACAAGTTGTTATAGGAATGGGTCCAAAAACTACAATGTTGAAGAAAATTCGAATTAATGGTGAAGAGCAATTATAGATACATTTGTTAAAGATTTAACATGCCACAAAGGAGGGAATCTATCACCAACAATAATGTAGCCACTTGGGGAAGACAACAAAACATGTTTTTCATGGTTTTAATTATTGGAAGGCATATTTATATGTGCCCATGTGTGAATATCCATTTTTATTATAGATTTAAATATATCCCATGTATATATCATCGATCTAGAGAGCCCAACACCATTATTGACTATTTTAAATATATTTTGACCAAATTATTGTAACCCACGTGAATTATTTGGAATTTGATAAGTAGTGGCATTCCAAAATATGTGAAGAGTTAGCATGAATCTTGGAACTAATTATGAATTGTTGTAATCACTTGAGAATATTATATCCTCAAGTGGATCTATATTTAGATATTTGTTTTAACCACTTGAGGATATTCTCAAGTGGATTTATATTTAGATATTTTTTGTAACCATTTGAGAATATATATCCTCAAGTGGGTCTATCTAACTTTAGATATTTGTTTCAAGAAAGCTCATGTATAAAAGAGAGTGTCATCTCCATTCCAAAAGAGAGGACTCTTGGAGGATATGTCCAACTTATGATGGAGTGGATAAAACATCTTGAGAAATTATTCCATATGGATTGTAAGTTTGTAGTTTCATTATTTATTATGATTTGATATAGTTTATGATGTTGTAGCATAGTCCACTACCTTGTTCCTAATATAATTGAGCTCACTCCAAATGGATCATGGTAGTATTTTCCTTTATGCAAGTATTGTGTGTTTTACTTTTGCATTTGATTTCATTTCCTTTTTAATATTCATTCATTTGATTATGTATATACCAAAAGGATCATTGTTGTAGAAAAATTCAATTAGAACACAACCTGATTTACAGCCTTGGTGCATATAGAATAAGAAATATTCAATGATGGATGAAGTGTGGTGTGTTTCTTTTTCACAATGTCATTTCAATTTGTAGATTAGTGATGCAATTTCCTTTTCTTAGAATCATATTAGATAAACTAATGCAAGTTAAGAATTTTTATCATTCACATACGGTGCATGACATCTCACAAGTTTACAAACTCCATATTGATGATTAAATGAAATACAATTTAGGCCTTCAAAGGTGGTATATAAATTTATTTTCAACTATCCCTCTTCATCAGGGAGATGTTCATATGTAGATATCAACTCTTGTATGGCATTCCCTGCCTTGGGATAACCAAGATTATAACCTCATACTTTCATGTTGATCCATCAAATCAGAGAAAAAAATGATAGGAAGAGTCTTAGAGTGCACCAAACAGTGGATTGGTAAGACCTTGTGTCTCTCCTCAACCTCCCCCTCGAGGAGATAGATTGTTATCACCGAGACCGATTTAGAGGTGTTGAACTATACATCATTCCACACATCCTTGGATATTTAGAGGGATTAGCTCCAAATGGATCTAGAGCAGGGCGCCTCATGTCCCTCAGACGACCTCCCAGATTCTGATGAGCTGCTAGAGATATATCAAATGTTTATTTATTTCATCCTCAGATGCTATGAGTATCCCCAGATCCTACATCACCCCCAAGATCATACAGTCAGACCCCTAGATAGTTCCTTAGGACTCTAACAATGAGCCAGTTCCCAATTTCCCCCCTGACCCTTAGCCATCAAACTTGAGAGACCTTGATAGCCTCATCGTCATACCTATCTCTCTCTCAAGAATTTTCAAGTTGGAAACACTTATTTATATTTTGGATCGTAGTACTTTTTTCACAGTTATATACATTCTAAGGTTGCACTACTTTAGGTTTCTTTCTTTATGTTATTTTCATCATTATATAGGAGTTTCACTTGCACTCCCACATTGTACTCATACTTGTTGTAGTCTTCAGTACCATTGACCTACTTTTGTGGTCATTCTTTGGATATTAATAAAATTAAGGTATGTTATCTTATATTATTTCTCTATGCATGGTAATTCGAGTGAGAATTACTAGGAGAATAAAAATAAGTATGCCACCCAGGGGATAAATCAAAGAAATAAAAAATATTCAAATATGGAAGAGATAAAAAATGAGAGAAATCAAAGAAACCTAAAAGTAGAAGAGATTCGAAGAAGAATTGAAGAGTTAGAATACATACTTTTTGATAATGTTGGAGATACTAGAAATGTTTGTTGGAAGATTGATTGTTGTCATTGATGTCAACCCTAATCATGGGTTTTGGACCGCAAGATTGACGAAGGTATTTGGACATGAAGGAAAATGCACATGCAGATACAACACCATTATTTCACCCATGGATGGATAGTATACATCATGTTGTTTCCAGTGGTATGTGGCACGTCACGTGGATCCTCATGGTTGAGGAGAAATCAATTTTTGAAGATGACAAAGTGAATTGAAGAAGGAGGTACATGTAGGCCCTGAAGATAATTAAAGAAAAGAATTACAAAATAAGAAAGTGCCAGGTCATCCATAATGTTAAAAGGAAGTGAAATAAATGGTATAAATAAACATCATTATACATTCATTTGATACAAGTCTAATTTCTGAGGAAATAAGAAGAAAAGAAGGCCAAATTTCAAGGGAGAATGAAGTCGTTTGGTGATGTGTTTCTAAGGTATGTTATTTTCAGGTCATCTTACCATTTTTGCTATAAATTTTTTTTCTAGAACGATTCAGATGGTGAAATCACTATGGTATTGAGAAGACATATCAAGGTACCTCTGGTAAAAATTTCATCTCTTGATTCGATATAATTATGGAGATACACTCTGTGGAAGATAGGGTTTGTGGCCAGTCTTGAAGCTACTCAATAAACAAGTGTTCCGGGTAAAATAGTCATAACGTCTTCATCGAGAATCCAAATGAAGTGGGACAAATTTCATTGGAAAGAGTATGAAATATAGTTTCTTGTGTGCAATTTTCAGAATCGGATGTTAATTATTGAGCGTGGGGCATTCTGTGCAATTTCACTCTCCTAAATAGACCAGAATTGAATAAAGTATACCATTCTTTCTATAACCTCTTTTTGGGGAGGATTCAAGGATCAGAGTACTCCAAGAATTGAAGAATTGCATAAATTGAAGAAGTCTCAAGAAGAATTATCAGGTTCTATGTGATGATTGGTTGATGGTGATGATTTAATGTAAAGTTTTATTATCTCTCACATATTCTTGGGTGGAAGGAAGGGGCAAGGATGGAGAGTTAAACTCTCTCTTGATATTGGAGGATTGTATCTTCCTCTTGGAGTTTTATCCCTCCCTTTACATTTGGAAGATGTAGCTACCTTTGGAATTCATTACTTCCTTTGAACAATAACTATTGATTATTTCTCATATATTGTGCATGGTGTATTGTGGTGTATTGGTGTAACTCTTATACTATTGTTCATTGATCATTGGATATAGTTGAATTGTTTAAGTATAAGTTGAAAAAGGTTTTAAATTGTACTTGATACTAATTCACCCCCCTCTCAGTCTCAACAATTGGTATCAGAGAAAGTTGCCTTCAGAACAGTTTAACCACTGGAAGGAAAATCCTGAGCAGAGATGGATGGCCATGAGCACATTTCAAATGGGATTCAAAAATTTGATGGAAGAAATTATGCATACTGGAGTGATAGAGTGAAAACTTACCTAACATCTTTAGGAGTAGACATTTGGTACTCAGTTGTAAATTGTAGCACCCATCCAAATAATGCTAAGCAATTAACAATTTATTTAAACACTTACACATTAACAACTTTGTTTTAGCATTATTCCATTGATTTTTATTTACACATTTCTTCTACATCT